>WURS02045063.1:0-11137 GCA_011762765.2 Rhinocypha anisoptera | reverse complement strand
GGGGCGAGGTGTTCGGCGGCGCCGCCACGGGCGGGGTGGGCGGCTCCTTAGAAACGATCGTGGCAGCGGGGGACGCGAAGGGGGGTGCGGAAGGCGAGTCGGAGGAAGAAGTGGAACATTTGGAGGACGAGGCGCCGGCGTCTCAGGAGAAGCAGGAAGATGAGGAGAGGGATGGTGGGAAGGTCCCTGAGGAGGTGGTGGCAGGGGAGGAGGAAGGTGAGGAGGAGAAAGTGGAGGAAGACGGAGCTGAGGGGGAGGAAGAGGAGGAGGAAGGCCCTTCGCAACCGGAGGAGGGAGGTCAGAGGGCGGAGGAGGAAAGGTTCGGGTCCTCAATGGAGTCCTCCATATTCATCCCCAGCCTCCCGCTGGACCGGGAGACACCGACGACCTCTTCCCGTGCCGTGGAGGAGTCGGAGACCATCGCGGGGAGGGAGTCGAGGCCGCTGGCGGCGAGGAGGGGAGGGATGGCGAGGCGGAAGAGGGAGCAGCAGAGGATCGGTGTGCGCGTGGAGATGGGGAAGGAGGTAGAGGAGGGAGGGACCTCGAGGGAGCGAAGGCAGGCGGCGAGGGAGACTCCAGGGCCGTCCGTGACGCAAGCAGTGCAAACAACCGTGAGAAAGTGAGTCTCCCCCCTTTGATTATACTAATGTTAAGTGACTACTCGGTTTGTTTGGGTGATGGTTTGATGAGTCGGATGTGTATAACCAATCCACCCCTCTAAACGACGTGCCTTCCCCCACCTCCCTTTCACACCTCTCAA
Organism: Rhinocypha anisoptera; assembly: GCA_011762765.2. NCBI lineage: Eukaryota > Metazoa > Arthropoda > Insecta > Odonata > Chlorocyphidae > Rhinocypha > Rhinocypha anisoptera. The sequence continues at coordinate 10,377 of WURS02045063.1, read as the reverse complement.
ACAAGTTAACCTATGCTCCTCCAACCCCCCAACCCTCCACACTTGTCTTCTGTAGAAAATACCTGATGTTGACGTGCAATGTCGAAACTTAGGTCGTGTTGAAAATAAAAATTTTAGTGTGGAATTACCAAGTGTTTTCTTCACATCGATATGTTTAGCAAATTCCATCAATTTACGCCTAAGAAAATTAAGTTTTTATATAATAAGGAAGAATGAAATTACAATTAATAGAATCAACATCAGCTATCTTATAAGCCGATGAAAGATTAAGTCTGAGTAAGATCATTAATGCTTAATAACTGATGAAATCTATGAATAAAATATTGCGGCGTAATAGTGAATATTAATATCATTGAAGGTTGAAGCACACTTTAGTGCCCAAGACCCCTGGCCCTAATTTGTCCCAGTTAAAAATAACTATTATTAATTCTAGACATTAAATGAACAGTTAAAATATCGGAAAACACATTTTTTATTTACTACACAAAATGGCACATAAGCAGAGCTTCTGAAATCATAGAATTAACTTTAAATGGCCTTATTAAAATATTGTTGATATAAAATTAAATTCAACAAGCCTTGGTTGGCTATATTGTTAAAGTACAAATTTCTAAATACATAACACTTATGGAGCAATTTAAAACTATTCCATCATATTTCAGGTATCACTTGGAGCGTCATATTTTCTCAGAACTTCTGGAATTGAAGAGATTACAGATACGAGCTGGCCGAGCTAATGAAAATGTATTAGTTAAACGACTTGTTGACAACTTCCATGGCCCTGCTGGGAGCGACCTAACTGTGGGCCTAAAGCGCTACGATGGACAATACACTTTTAGAAGCTTTGAGAAGTATCTTTATGGTATGTTGCCTTTAATACTTTAGTAATAGGAAGGACACTTATGCTTCAGTAGACCATATTATTGCAGTCAAACTAAAGTAGTAGAATTAAAATAGATGTAAATATGGATTGTGTAGAATTAAAATATATATAAATATGGATCATGTTCACATTTAGATTCGATACATAATTTAAAATGAGGTCTCAAATAAAATCATTGACTACGCCTCATTTGCTACCCTTTCTTTGATTCATTTCTGAAATTACTTTAGAAGGATACAATTCTTCCGAGGTAGATTCTTTATAAGACTAGAAACAGATGCATACATTTTAAATCATGCAAACAACCTTTGTTTTGGTTACTAATACTGTTTGAATAACAAATTTTGGTCTCAACTTCTTTGGTTCATAATTGAGTAAATTGGATCAAGTTATATGCTATTTCAATAAATTATTTTGAAATACAAAGTATTAAATATAATCTAAATTACTGTTAAAACAATGATTTTCTTTAAGAATCGGAGAGGGCATTAATAATTTTATAGGGATCCTAATGTTAAGGTCTAGTGGTACGGTTTGAAAGAGAGTTACTGGTTGAAATATAATTGTATACTGGGAAGAGATCAGTCATATGAAGATAACATAAGGAAGTGTGATTTCTTTATGACTAACCACTTCACATGTAGAAATTCTAGCTGAACATAGGCACTTACAGGAATTCTAGTGAAACAATATTTCATTGATACTATTTATAAATCCTAATTGTGCGCCTTCTTTGGTGCTGGAGGATAATTAGTGAAATAGATTCCATCTTTTTGTATTGCTCTCCTTTCTTCTCATTAAACTCATCAACCAGGATGTTTTCTGACTTAGCACATGGCTATTTAGTTTTTTTCATTTACCATATGCTCTTAATGTTGACTAAATAAATTTTATGTAACCTCTTTCCTCATTTCTAACTCATATATAATTAATTACATGGGAAAAGTTGGTGAAATTCAAGTAATTTACAAAAAACCAAGATTAAAAATCAGTACATAATTTTGAAAAAAGACCTTTTTGTTCAATCTCTGCATTTTATTCACAGTAAATGGAACAAATCCATATTTACAGAATAACAGCAGTGTTTAAGGATGATGCCTTGAAAGCCTCCATTACATGCTTTCAATACGAATTCCTTAAATTAATTACCTTGTCTGGTTTAATACTACATAAGGAGTAGTGAGGGGTTGTGGTAGTTCGGTAGGTAGTGCTTGTCTACTAAAAGGGGAATCTGGGTTCAAGGTCTGGTGACATCGCTGGACACCTCCAGTTAAACCCAATTGAGTGATTCTCTGAGTGCCACATTTTCAATTTGAAAACAAAGGTGGCACAGGGAAAGGTATTCCTTGCTGTACAAATGTCCACGTGCAGTTGGGTTTAGTACTAAATGAGTACTCCCTCACTTGATTAGTCAGCCTTAGGGTTGAACACAGTGGTTGGTTTATGAAGTAGAGGTCATTTTTTTACCAAACTCCATTGCATGTGAAATAAGTTGGTACTAATTGAGTACCCCAACCGTTACTAATCAAACCAATCTTAGGGCTGAAGACTTTGGTTGGTATATGGAGTAGAGGTTATTGCATACTGAACTCCAGTGCATTTGAAATTTAAAGATCAGGGTAGAGGAGTCATTTTCTTTCTCTGTCTCTGTCTAAAACCATTGATCCTCATACTCCTCATTTGTTTTTGAAGGTTTTGCAATTTCTAAACCATCACATCTTTTGAAATGATCTGATCCAATGTTTGGGACCTGGGACAGTTCAGGATTTAACAAACATTCAAACTATTTTCCACAGTGGTGCATTGGGTACAGTTTGGAGTTACACTTAAGGAAGAAATATTAATAAAGATCATTGTGGAATTTCCCTCAGATCAACTGAGAATGGTCCAGTCAGGAGAACCGCACATCGTACCAAAACTTAAAGCTACAGATGATATGGACAAGCTCAAGAAGACAAGGGCAACCACAGCGGCCACATGTGGAGGAGCACCAGACAATCCAGCCATGTGCACCCATGTGACACACAGATGCCATCATGCCACCCACGCATACACGGGAATCCCTTGTGCAGCATACAGTGAGTAGATTGGTTGGAATTTCTACTGAGTCCATTCCCTACTTCCTCTTTAAATGGCATATTCATTACTGATTGCAGCTAAAAGTATACTTTAAATTTTGTAATAGTTTTATTATAATCTACACTTTTTAGTACAATATTTAGCAAAAGTATGATTGATATTTTGACTTTGTTGAGCAGAACTATACTCTTACAAACCTACTAATTCTACTAGATTCTAGGACCACTAGGTTCATTAATCCACTCCTATGAAATGCCATTCCAAAAAAGTCAGCTTACATAAAGGCAATCATTAAACCTCCTCACTTTCATTATTTGTATCTATAAAAAGAACTGTATTATTAGCTGTATGTTTTGATGAATAAGAGGAGTTGCCACAAATAATTAAATATTTATTTGGTGAAAGCAATGTTGAAATAATTTAATTTATTAATAAGATGTACAAGAGATGAAACTGAATGCTTCTCATGCCAGTAACAGTGATATAAGACTTCTATAAACTAAGTCACTCCTGAGAAGGGCAAATGACTTGTTTCACAATATTATGTTAGGTGATCAATATAGATCATTATAGCAACATTTTCCATGTTATAGAATATTCTCATCATGGTAGAAATTCTTAAAAACATCTAATATATTTAATGTATTATTGAGAAAAAGTTGACGAAAAGAGAAACTTATGAACAACATTTCCTAGGAGAAAAGGTAAAACAATAGGACACACATTGAGGCATAACAATTTAGCAAAAACCATACTGGCAGAGACTCTAGGAAGAAAGAACTCAGAGGTTTGCCAAGGATGGCATATGAAAAATAGATAACATAATGCGTTATAGTTAGGAGCTACGAAAAGGCTGATATGTGACAGGTGAGCTAGAAAAGGGCTTCCATAGGACCAATCATCGGACTGCAAACTTAAGATGAATAGGTCAGTAAAGGAGTCTGAGCACTGTCTCAATTGGTATTGCCTCCTTTATTTGATAACAAATAGGGAAGGACCGAGGACAAATACACCAAAGAGCCATTGAAAGAGAAACTTATGTTTAGAGTGTACTTTCAATAAGTAAGAAAATAATAGGACAGATAAAAATGTGGGAAAGGAAGTACTATGATCCTAATGATTTTAAGCAGAATAATTACCAAGACTGTATTCTTTAAAAAAATAGAACAATTATTGAGGCAATACAGATGATGAAAACTGTCAAGGAAAGAATCTTAGGAGAGAAGAGCCATAAAGATAGGCCAAGAAGTGTTTGGGACACAGAATAATCGAGATTATTAGAGTTAGGAGGTACAAAGTTATGAAGAAATTGGCAGATGACATGATAGTTTGGAGATCTGCTACAAACCAATATTCATATTGATAATCTGTGATGATAATGAGACTGAATTGCCAAACTATGATGAATTTATCATGTGGTACAAAGGTTTCCTTTTGGCATTTAGTTTATAGATTTAGTATATTTTACATTTTTATTTCTTCTTCTCTCTGGTTGAACATTTATGCAGAGCTTAGGAGTACTTTAGCCTCTACTACTTCATATTTGCATTGATTGTATCACATCTTTGCACAGCTTGAAGGAAATCCACAGGATAAATAAAAGATTGTGATTCCACTAAACAATACTGGTTTATTATGACAGGTTTCATTCACCTAGTAAACATCATCAGGTAAAATAAGTACAGAGAGCACAGAAAAGGGTCAACGGCTAGACTCATTGCAAAATCTTTCAGCATATGGGGTCGAGGGAATGTGTCATCATAAGTGAACAACTGTACCTCACCCACTCCCCACTCTTGCAATTACAGTACACCACCCACTAATCCCTCTTCTCTTTATCCCCCCTAATCATGTCCAAATTTCCTCACTTCCCTCCCCTTACCCAGCCAAGGAGGTTGCCATTGGCAGAGAGACGAAAATGGCAATTGGGACTTCCCTCCTCCCTTTCCCCTCCCTCTTACCAACCTCTTGACCTTTACCTAGATGAGTATTCTGCGCTTTCTGCACATATTTTATCTGGTGATGTTTACTATGTGAATGAAACTGGCTGTAATAACCCAGAATTATTTTGTATAATTGCAAAGTTTTATTTATTCTTTACATCATGAAGGAGTTCCACATAGTAGAGATGAAGACAATTTCTTATAAAGGAAATCCTGTGATAATCTCAGTGATCATTTGGTCCATTGTAATTATTAGTGTGATGTTTAATGATTATTGCATTTCTCATTGCAGTCACAAAAGGAGGAGGCCACCACCATCATGACCACCACATGCACCCCCAACACCACTCCATGTCCCCGCACAGATCTGTGGCCAGAAGCACTGCCATGGGGTCATTCCTACCCCGGATAGACTCAGTGCCGGATCACTCCTCCACACCTTTTGGAGGTGGGGGCACTCTGCGATCGCGATACCTTGACCCGTCTCGCCCAGTGACGTTGGATTTGAGTCAAGGTGGCGACAGAAGACAGGTTATTTCACTCCCCACCCAGAAGGTGGACAAACCGAAACGATACCTTGTTACCTTCACCATAAAGCCTGGTTCTGGTTCCAATGATGGAGTCACAATCACGACGAAGGAAGGACAAGTGAAAGTGGGACCGATCAAGGGTGATAAAAATTCCCCGACTCTCTCAGATTCACCAGAATCAGATCCTACCTCCTTCAGGCACCGTCATGCTAAAAGTCTGTGATTTTTAAGACATTCGTTTTTCTAGGTTTTAAGGAGAGTTTTCTAAGAAGCAAATATTCTTCCCTAGATTGGCTCACAGGAGAGCGATCTCAATGATACAAAAAATTATTATTGTGTGTATGTACTTATATTAAATTTGAAAAAAGTTTTAAAAAAAGAGGAATTTACAGGGTGCTCATGAAATTGAAGATGTATTTATTCCATTTCTTAAATATCATATACTAACTATGTAAATCCATATTGGTGTTTGAAATTTTGTAACTAAGAAATTTTTGAATTTGTTATAAATGAAATATGTATTTATTCAATTCCAATATTTCATGATATGTAATTGGGTGAAACAGATAATGGCTTGAGTATTAATTTCAACAAAATATACGATATATTAAATAATACTCAATATTTTCAGACGTCAAACACAGTTGTATAACAAAATAGGAAAAGCAAATATTGATGGCTCAAGTTAACATTTGAATTTTATTTTTTTGTGCCCCCTTCAACGAACACAAAAATTGATATTGATATTGTATTTATAAGCTATCTGTCTAAAGTTTATTATCAACAGAATTGTACATTTGCCTCTTATGTTGACATTTCTTGTACCAGAAACACAATTCCATTTAACCAAAAAACCCGCTTGTCAAAGAAAATTATCTTGAACCTTAAATTAGTTCAATATTTATGAAAAAGGAAATACATTTTTGATACCACCAAAGTAATAATTAATCAGGGACCAAAAGATTAATTTTTCCCTGAGAATTTTAATGCAAATTGATTCCAAAGTAAGGCAAAGGTCACGTAAGTTGATCCAAGAAATTATGTAGAAATGGAATCAGATATTTCATGAGCACCCAAAAACTAATAAATATATGGTGTGAAATGAAATGTTATAGCAACTCCGTCCTTTTGGTGATATATATATATATATATTTTTGCATAATTATTATGAATAAAACACAATTTTATCACTAATTTCTAACTTTTGTTGAAAAGTTAATAAAAAAGAATTTATATTAATGTGTAGCTATATAATTTATCATGATGTATATAGTTTTATAATATCTAAAAATAAGTTACCTAACCAGGATAAAAATATTATCCAACTGTCTCAGATAGAGGAGGAAGGTGCCAAAACTACTGTGGAATAACACTACTGTGTCACTTACTCAAAGGTATTTGGGTTTCTTCTGCATTACAACTGTGTCACTACCGGAAGATTTATGAGTAATTATTACTCCAGAAGGATAGAACAGAATACGGCAAAAGAGAGCAATATGGCTTTGGAAAAGGACAATCCATTACAGGTGTGATATTTGTGTTGGGAGAGTTAATATAAAAGACATGGAAATGTGAAAATATATTTATTGAATTTATTGACTTAAAAAAAGGTTAATAGAGAAATATATATTAATATGCATAAGAAGGAAAGGAATTGGGGAGGGGATAATCATACGAATAAAATAATGTAAAATCTATGAATGAATAGAATAGAAATACTCTAACAGCTTACAAAGAGATAGGGAACTCAGACAAGGAAGTGTAGGGTCACCATATCTATTTAATGAATAATGGATAAGAAAATCATTGAAATTATTGTTCACAGAAAAGCAGGGGAACTTCTCTTTTCCTTCTTAAACATTTTTTATTATCCCAGGGACAGTTTATTCATTTATATTGGCTTATATTTGTGCAGCTGTGTGTGACCTTACTGATGCCAAACATTTAGGAAAATTACTTTTATGAAAACACAACATCCATGCCCTGGGCAGGATTCAAAACTATATATATAGCCAGTGCTCTATCCACTTAGATAACCCATCCAGCAAATATGATTATAAATTAAAAGAAAATTTGCTTTTTCTTGCCATAAATGTTTCATTCAGTTTAAGTATAAAAATATTTAAAACAAGCTCAATTTTGGTGTTCTAAATATCAGGAAATGGACTTTTTCTTGCTTATCATATAGATTATGAGAGTCCCCATACAGTCCCAAATTCATAAAGCTTAACTAAGGCATTAAGAAAGAATGAGGAGACTTGAATTTACTAATGAAAACATGGAGGGAATTCTGAAGAAAAATATTTTATACCTGATGTGGTTACTCAGAAAAAATTTAAACACTTTCAACCCTTTCATACTAGAGCCCTTTACTGGTATAGTCCCAACACGCATGGATATCGTCAGGACAATCCACATCACCATCAAATCCTCATCTTCGTTCCCATCGGATACGGATGACTTTTGAGTAAGTGATAACAACGGAATAATTTTTCCTCGACTGATTGCAATTCGGTTAAGATTTGAAGAAACTGAAACCTAGTCAAGCAACGAATAGATACCATTTCCGCTCCATTCGCTTAACGACGACACTCAGATGCCACTATTATTCATCACGCGATAAGCAAAGGGCGCAGATAGCCACGACAAAGAGGGAGATAATGGAGTCGAGGGAGGCGTAATCTCCCACTTCAAACCGTTATGTAACTCGTCTCGCGCAGTGGTGCGATGCTCCAGACGAGCTGGAGGGGGAGGGGGAGAAAGAGAGAGTGAGCGGAAGACCACAGGCCGCATCAGTCCGCCGCCAGCTGCCCGCCTGACCCTCTCGTGTTCTCCTGTGGTAGACAATGCTTCGCCTCCTGGTGGCCCTGGGGGCCCTCTTGGTGCCGTCGGCGGTCGTGATGGCCGAGTACCAAGCGAACTGGAGCAGCATCGACTCAAGGCCTTTACCTACATGGTTCGACGACTCCAAGATTGGCATTTTCCTGCACTGGGGAGTGTATGCAGTTCCGGGCATGGGGGAGTGGTTCTGGAACAATTGGAAGGGTGAGTCCGCGGGTTCTGAGCGGAGTGACGGCGCGACTAAGGTCCGGAGGTCGACACCACATCCGTAGCGGTAATTTTCTCGAGTTCAAGGAAACTGTAACAGTTAACACTTGTATATCCGTAGCACGACTTATGTTCAGGCGTTAGGTGTCGGATATCTCCTACCTTGTGACAACCGTCTAACCTGCTGATTTGATGGATGGGGTTGAATTTATTGGCGTTTGCCAGCGCGCGAGCGCTTTTCTCATGTCAATTCCGATGTAGTGGTGGAACCCAAGGTATTTAGTGTAAGCCTTTAGTCCCACCTTTAGTCACCATGGGTGGCGCCGAAGTAGTCCTGTTAAGCGATTCGCAAATCTCATTTGAACACTCACCATTGTGCCAATTTGTAAAGGCTCTTTGTCTCTTTGCTTTTTTTTTTAAGTATGAGACTCTACACTTTGAAACATTTACGTATTTATAGACCCCATTTGATGTAAAATTATTGTTTTCTATTCTGGAACTGATATTTATTTATACAACGAAGAGTAAGAGTCCTACAACGTTACCCGGAGGAACACCAGGTAGGCTTGTGCGTAGTTGGAGTTCAAATAATCCAGCATTACTTATTTTTCACGGCTGAAAAGAAAGTTTTGAATTAATCTTATCATTAATCCCATAGATTTTTACTCATACCCATATCTTAAGCATATATCCATTTTTTATTTGGGTTCACTATGGATTATTAAGCTTACAGCGTTATTCAGTTCAATTTCAATCTCGTGTATCCGATGCGTCGTTTATCGTTGCTTCGATGATCGGATTTGTTCGGACGGGTCCAGTCATCCAAAATCGAAGACGGTTTAGGTCAGGGAGTATAAGGTCGACCGAGAAAATACATCGACACTTACGAAGGCGCGAACAGGGTGCCTGGAGTAACAGTCATCGGACTGGGACAACGAGAGGCGGGAGCAAACCTGAAACTGATCAGCGAAGCAAAAAATCTCAAGTTCGGTTGAAAGAATTGGATGGGGGGGAAGGAAATAGTTTGAACTCTAACGTCAGCAGAATGAGTTCAGCGAATTATATTTTCTAAGTCGATCAAATTTCCATGCTCCATTAGCTAACACTTCCACCAAACGGGATTAGATAAAGTTTATGCTTGATTATGAAAGAAGTGCCCGCCGTTAGCGCTAAATTTCCGATTTGGGCGTTTTTTTCGCGAGAGAATATATCTGAGGGTCATGGCGGGTTAGCCAGTTTGAAGAGTGAGGGCAATCTACGTCTACGAAATGCCCTACCCTATGAATCCTTGCATTAGTGGCGAGACGTATGCCGTTTAATTTTTTGTCGGCATACCTAAATTCCTATTATCAAGTATCAAGAAACATGAATTGATACTGATATAGTAGGCAAGGGCTTTCCCAAGGTTTATAGGCCTTACAATCAAAAGTCGTAACGATACTCAAGAATTAACTATGCAACAGACACAACAATAACTAGGCAATGTCAAAAAATGCTATTCCAGGTAAATTATTTCGATCGCTACGCACGAAAAACTATACATGAATAAACTTTTCTCAAAATTTGTATGTAGATTAAGATTGTTGATTGATAAATTTTGCTAACCTTCAGTGATTTTATTCTTATAAATCATTATTCGTGCATTTTAAATAGGTACTCCAAAAGTCTAGATTCTGAAATGACCATGATAAAGGAGGGACTAATGTTGAGGATACTTTTTTGGAAATTGGATTGAGATAAACGGGAGAATGCGAACTCATTTACAGCAATGTCCAACATTTTACGAGGCATAATATGATAACCGATATGGCTTTTGGTGACCGGGTGACGACCCTCCGGACACCTCCAGCTAAACCCAAGCTGAGTGATTTTTCGGGTACCACATCTTCGTGGG
>WURS02045052.1:0-11137 GCA_011762765.2 Rhinocypha anisoptera | reverse complement strand
AAAATCTCCAACTGCTCCAATGCATCAAGTCTTTCGCCTTTATTTTCAATGTGGAGAATCTCTGGTTCAAAGTCACTGTGGTGGTCATCAATTGTTTGGCGAAGAGAGATAAAAAAGTTTTTATTTCTTGCACAAGCTTCGTGCTCCTTGGCTCTTTCTTGGAATTTTCGTCCTGTATGCCCGATATATATTGAGCCGGGCACTCTGCGCACTTTAATTTGTACACTCCTCTTTTCTCGGATTGAGGGATCGTGTCTTTTGTCAGATAGATGAGGTTCCCTAGGTTAGATTTGTTGTAGAATGCACACCTGATACTTCCTTCCGGTAACTTCTTGGCCATTTTTTGGGAATAATTACCTAAATTAATTATGCGTTTCCATTTGGCAGAGGGATCGTTTACTGATTTCACACCGTAAATGTTGTTTATAGCTGATTTTGTAAGTTTCCTTCTATAAAGTTTGTCAATTAAATTTACTGGGTAACCATTGAACACTGCTATGTTTTTTATCACTTTTAATTCTTTATTTTTATTGGAGTCAGACATGATGAAATTTACAATTTTTTATACCTGCAATAGAATTTCCAAAAGCAGCACACGAAGCTTATACAATATGTTGTGAAATGTGTTATTCATCTCATCATTTGAGACCCCACTAAATTGAAAAGCATCGGGGGTAAACTTGAAGAACTATCAAAGTTCACTGTGGAGGCCGTCACTTGGTGGAATTCCATGATAGAGTGATGGCTTTTTAATAACTATTATATTTCCACAATAACTATTATATTTCCTATTAATATTATTAACTATTATATTTCCAGATGATGGCGATCATCGCTGAAACTGGTCGTGCTCTGTATCTTTTGTGGAAATATAATAGTTATTAAAAAATCATCACTCTTTGAAGAACTATACCTGAAAACGTGCCTTTGCATTGCTGTAGGGTTATTAGCAGTTGAATTATAGGAGATTTATGTTGCTTTGTTTTTGTAGTTTATTTTGGATTCTTTCCAATATGAAAACTACTGCATTTTTGATCAACCTGAAGTGTATTTTAAAATATTTGTCGCCGTATGCATTGTACTGACATATTCTAACTGATGTGTTTTGGGCTCTCACATTAAATAATATATAATAACTTCTACTTAATCATCAGAAGGTACAACCAAGTCTACCATATTACGTAGTTGATTCGCGATTTGATTGCCCGCAGACAAGAATCAACTTGATCAGCAATTTGATCCCAGGTTATTGCTGATTGTTGTTGGTGAAACAATCAATGAGTTCATTGGATTTAGTATGTTCTTCCCATAAGGTATTTGAGATTGCAAATTTTATTGGGGAACTCCTACAGATAAGGAAATCCTACAAATTTTATTGCAGGAAGATGCTCGGTAGATTTACCATTTGTAGTCCCTAATAAACTTTAATCTAATTTTTTTTGTGAAAGATGTTTATCATTTTACTTTTTTGAATATTGAGATTAATGAGGTTAATACTGAACCAATTGCTTATTTGATCTAAGACCAATTTACCTTGTTGAGCTAGTTTTTAAAGTGAATTTGATGATATAAGGATGTTTGTATCAGCAGCATGTAAGATTGGCTTCACTCCAGGGGTACTACGGAAAGGTAATCGTATATTATTTATATATATATATATATGTACCAAAAAGAGAATTGGTCCCAAGATTGGACCCTTGAGGAAGACCTAATAAGTTATCCCCATCAGAGGTATATTTGGTCCCATCCCCTCTAAGGGAAACAACTTGATATCTCTGAGATAAGATTTAAACTATTCTATTGGGACTTCTCTAATTCCAATTTGTTCCATTTTTGTTAGGATTTGGTCATGGTTTACAATATAAAATGCTTTTGTTAGATCAAGAAAAGAGAACTAGTGTCTTCTCTTTGTTATCCAAAGAATTTAAAATTTTGTCTAGTACTTCGTACATTGCTGTAAATGTATATTTTCCTTCCCTAAATCCATGCTATACATTATTATATTATATACATTATTTAGATTCACTCTCCAAGAATTCTTAGATTGAATAAAAAATTGATGACTCTGAAAACTTTTTAAATTTTTCATTCATTTTTATTCATTCATTTTTAAGATATGCACCTTTTTAATTCCCTTGAATTCATTACCTAACTTGTTATACAGAACTAAACCCATGGGATTTGCCCCATTACTGTACCATGGGTGCACACAAAGGGCCAATGAAAATTGTTTCTATGCCTAGTTTCATGTGTATGAACATCAGAATTTTTTACAGTAAGACAGAAATTATTTTTTGCATTTAATAGACAAATAAAAATATACAGACTAGGCACAAGAAGACTGAGTCTTTTAAAAATAGGTCTACAAGGTGCATATATACGCTCATTTGTAATAAGACGAATAGCCCTTTTTTGAATTAAAAAAATGCATAATGATGGCAGTAATAGTAATTTACATAATTATTTAATTTTCAGATTGTCAAAGAGTTTTATGTGAAGTCGTTACTGAATGGGGAAGATAAAGAACCACTTGAAGAGGATATTCAGGAACTCAGGAATCGTAATTGTAAGAGATAGTCTATCATTACTTAATAATGGAAATAATATGGTTTTAGCACCATAACACAGCTGATACAATAAATAAATATCTATTAGAATTCCTATTTTAACATTTTTTCAGGTGCCCTAAGGAATATCCAGCCCAATGTTATGGAAGAAATAACCCATAAGAGAGACAGGGTTAAGGCTTATATTGATTCTGATCAGGATAACTTTGACCGTTTAAAGGAACAAAATGAAGTATTTCTTTATTCTTCTATTCTTAATTACTGCTAATTCACTTATATATGTGTTGTTTAAATACATCTTATACTTCCAGAAACTGTGTGCAGAATCACAGGAAATAATTTCTGAAATTGACTCTCTTGGTTCGATTATTGAAAATCAGAGAAAGAAGATAATTGATTTTACAGAAGAAAGGAGTAATCTGATGAAAACAAGAGAGAAATTAGGTATGTTTTTGCTCCTAAACTTTGCCTCAAATCTACATAGTGTTGCAATTCTGTTTGGAATACCAAGATTTGCATCAACATTCAAAATGTTGAAGCTGAGGTAAAATAGTGACATTCACAGTGAGCTCCTAAATGAGAAATTTATTGCATATCCATTATGATGCAGCAGGATTACAAGTGAAACGTTTTTGTCCACTAACCAGACCAATTTTTTGTTAGAATGCTAAGTTAGTGATATGTATACATAAAGGCGAAACAAGGGCTTTGTAACTGCAAGTATATGTGTAAAAATGGGATCAAAATGCATTCTAGAAATTAAATTTTGAATTTCTGGGGCAATGGTGCTCCAAATGAAGCTTTGGACATGCAAATTGTCATCTTTGTGAGGGTCAGTCATGAGCAGCTGGTGAATCGCCATCTTTAAAAGCTAAAGGGCTAAATATCAAAATATCAGCAGGAGAAAAGACATCTGTATAATAAATTAGTTTTCTAAGGTGTGACTGGCAATCATACATTACGGATAATGTGAAATGACATTGTGTGACCTCTGGCCTCTTAAAAGGTTCTTTTTGCATTGCTAAAACGTATCCATATTCTTTTAGCACGCTTAGAACTATAGATTCATTTAGTTCAGCCTTTATTTGAAAATGGAATTACTTTGATTTACTTACAATTTCACTCTATGTAATGTAAATCATTTCACTGACCATTTCAGTAGAGCTAAAACATATTCCCAGCTTAGGTTACCTGAAAATATTTTAAAATCTTTGATCCTGTAATGTTTACAATAGCTGGAAATTGTTCACCAGAATTTGGCCATAATAGGGCAAATATTTGTTCCGTAGTGCCTCAAAAAGACCAAAATCCACACTGGTTCTCACTGAGGGCATTCTGTGCATATAGTTTAATTCTGCCACTAATCAAACAAGATAAAATTTTTGACATCACCTAAAGCAATGTGATATCATGATAATATTCACATATTCATTTATTTCACTTCTTATAAATTGTTCATATTCCAGCAGTACATTTGTGTGACATTTTCAGTTTTTGTTACCTTTGTAATTAGTGAATATTGCTGTTATCAGAGAATTACCACCAACTTTAATAAATTCTATGATCATGCCATCTTCACCTGGCTTTCTCAATGTCATTGTTTTCTCTAGCCTTTGTTTTTCTCTTGCAGCTTGTCTGTATTCTTCATCTACCATTCTTGATTTCTCTTACTGCTCTCTTCATTAAAAGTTTCTCATGGCACCTCTTTTACCACTCCTTTGGTCATCAATCTTCATCTATTGTTTCTTATCTTCTTCAATACTGATTCCTTTTCTTCTATGTTGAACTCCTGCTCTGGTTCCATAGTTTCATCATTATTTTCTTCCAACATATAATCTTGCCATATTATCTTACCTTTATCTTGGCTCAAGATCCCTTTGACTCACTCTACTCATCTGATTAATTCCTGTTTCTCTTCCACTATTACTTCTTCATTCTTGTACTTAAACCTTTCCAATATTAGTTCAAACCCTTTTCTCATTCTATCTGCTACTCTTTAATTTTTTTCTTACTTCACTTTTTGATGCAATTCTTATATTGGTTTTCATTTTATAAATTGCTTTCTTCTTTTGTTTACCTATTCTCTGTATTTTCTTTCTTAACTCTTTCGTGCTGAATGGCGGATAAATTATCAGGCGTTCAGAATCATCCCCTGGGTACAAACGACCTTTTTTTTGTTATTAAAGCACTTAAAGCACTGTCCCCTCTCTACGAATGGCAAAGATATGGCTTGCTCATTGTGCCTTAGCTAGATGCAAAACATCACAGGAATATTTTCTTCCCATTTTGACCCAACTATGGGTCATCAAACCCTTAGAGACCAAAATAAATATGACCTCACACTCAGAGATAATAATTAGGCTAGCTAGTGTATGTATGTATATTATCTTACATGTTTTCTTTAAAACAAATGTTAATTGTCACCATATGACATGTATTTTTTTGTCATTAAAATTTTTGCATGTAAAGTTCAAAATATTTCTTAAACGAAGTAAGATCTAATGCTTTCCCAGCGAATAGTGTTTTAAGAAGTCTTCTCGGCTTTTTCACCCGGTCAAGGGATTTTTTTGCCCAACAAGGGCTCTCCACTCTGGTTGTCTTCAGGGCTGTTGAGTGACCTGAAGTCCTGAAGACGACCCAAGAGCCAAAATGTCAGCCTAAATGGAGCCCTTGGCCCAGTGGAAAACCCGAGAAGACCTAATTTCTTAGACTTTTTTCTTTAGGGAATAGCATTAGGTAAAAGTGACAAAGTTTAGAGTTTGATTCAGTATAAATGTCTTGCCATAAGTATAGGTAAATAAAAATCATTCAATCCCATTGAATTTTAGCTTCCAGACACAAAATGAAAAATGTCGACCATCTAGGGTTCCTAAGCATAAAAACCTAGGTTCAAACTAAGCATGAAAAATGTGAAAGAATGAACTTTTCTGTGATAAATGAGGAATTGTAACATTCATGGGTCCAAGTAGGGAGGACAGCAATCCAAAAGATTTTGCACCTGATTTGGGTAGGATATTGAATTTGCATAAAGTGGGGTAGAAAGTGTGAAGTAGAAGAATTCAGATTTGCTCCATAAATACAGTGTTGCTCAGTACAATGCAACGTTTTTCAGTAGATTAGTAGACGATTCTTGTAGTTGGAAGACTGATGAAATAAATTAATTGGGTGGAATAAACCTAACTAACATCACCTTTTGGAGCTAAAAATTATCACTTGTGCCCTCTGTTTCAGTCCCCCTACTTGAGCAACAGAGAGAGGAAAAGGAGAGTTTGTTACTCATTTGTTCCTCTCAAAGGTTGTCTAAACCTGAATGGGATCAGTTAGTTGCAAAGAACAAAGTAATACAAGAAGAAAATCAAATGCTCCTTGAAATGTGTGACCAGACTAAGAAGATGGCAGATAGTCTGGACTTAAAAATTTCTGGACTTCGAAACAAGGTGTGTCTTAAGTTTTTGACCTAAGTAATTAGTAAGTTCTCTTAAGTTTTAAAAAATGTCAAAAAAGTGTGTGGCATTATAACTTCTCCTTTGATTTCAATGGGGGAAAAGGAAATTATAATGCCGACCCTGTATATATTAATATGATTTGTATTTGAAAATGGTATTATTCTATTTAAACCAATTTTCTTGCAATTAGAGTAGAAAGTCTTTTTGAAACAAGAGCCATATGGGGCAGGCGCACTTAATCTAGGAAGAATATACTTTAATAAAAATATAATGCATAATGTCTCATGAGTTGGTAAAAAAAATAATTTTATCTTTGAGCTAACCATATTATTATCGTTGTACATGGTGATGTGTACTAATCCGTTAATTTTATTGTTACTATTTTGTTTTTCCTTTGTTATATGTTCAATATAATTGGCGTTGTGCTGTATTTGAACGAAATAAATAAATAAATACTAAGCATCCTAGACATTGCTTCATCTTAGACAGTTATGCAGTACTCACATTTGAGCAGATGGGTTTTAAAGAAGTCATTTATAATATAGGTTTTCTGAGGGCATTTTCCTTGTATACCTATCAGTTTGGTGATAGTAAATGTGTCCCTGTGTGTAACGAGAGGCAGTAGGCTGGAAGACAACCCCGAAAACAAATGTTAACTATTTTAGTGCCAGCTTCTATTGCTTTGCAAACTCAAAAAATGCCAGGGATTTTTTTTATTGGAACATTATCACTGAAAAAAAATATATATATATATTAATGGCTAATATGAATATCTTGAAACCAATTTACTTAATTACACTGTAAACGCAGATTAGATGAAACAATTATTTTTTTAATTTCAACTTTTACATTCAGATTTGTCCTTCGAATCTTTTTGACATTAGTAATTTTTCTGTTATGGTTTTTACTATTATTTATTAGCTCTTCAAGAAATTTTATGTATATGACTATTTTAAAAAGTTACATTAAATTTATTTATAATAATATGGTTTATTTCTCTAGAGATCAGGATGTTACAAATTTGTTACTCTTGATATAAGACATGTCAAAAATATAAAGTATAAATGTGCATAACATTATAATACATATGTCAAACCTTATTGAGAATTTCATCAATAGAGTAAAACATTATATTTTAAGTATATTAATAAATTGAATACATTATGTACCCTTTAGAATATTTATTACAGTGCTTTTTACTGCAATAACTAGTGCAGTAATATCCCTTTATACATTAAAAAACAATTTGAAAATTAATCACAGCTATTCTACATTAAGGTACATATTTATAGACATCATAGTACATATTTAATGGAATTTGTTGTTTTTATCTGTTTCATGTCATTTGGCAATCGGTTATACAGTCTTATTCCCATTTCTTTTGGCCCAACTTTCAAGGATTTAGTTCTAATGCTTTTATTAAGAATATCTTATGATGTTCTTGTGAAGTAGTGATGATAATGACATTCTATATTATCAGGCATAACTATGTGGAAATCCATTTCTGAGAAAAGGAATAACGTACTCCGTGTTTTTCCACTTGACTTTTAATCTGGTACAACTAGTTTCAACGCTACGGCTTCATTAGTTGCGTTGAAACTAGTTGTACCAAATTAAAAATCAAGTGGAAAAATACGGAGTACGTTATTCCTTTTCTCATGATAATGACAGTTTAGTTGATAGTCACTGAGGTTACTTTTTACATGACAAATGGCTAAATACATGTACACACAGGGGACAGGTAGTAACTTTTTAAACCCTTAAATATAGGTCTGGAAGGTGAATTGTATGACTTGCTGTCGATGATTCTGATAGCCCTTTTTTGTAATTTGAACACTTTCAAAGATAAATGTGAAGAACCCCAGAATAAAACACTGTAACTATGTGGGAATAAAATTCACCATAGAACACGTTCAATAGTACAGCTCTACTAGTGGTATAGCGTAGCTGTCGCGAAAGATAACAAGTTGTACTTAATTTCTTACATAAATAATCAATATAATCTTCCCATGAAATATTCTCACTCATATATATCCCCAGGAATTTACAAAGTTGTTTTTTCTACTGATTTACCATTTGCTCTTATGAGTGGGTTTTCATTTATTGTTCTATTTGCTTTTTTTTAGTATTAAGTGAGGTTCTCGCTACACCAATGATTAATTATTTCTGAGACTGACCTTACATTTTGAACAAGTCTGTTATAAGATTACTCAGACTAAATAATAAAATTTATTCAGACTCCAGTCTCACACATTATTCTAACATGAAGTGAAGTGTCATTTATATTATAGAAATATCTTACCTTTCATTACTGGAAATGCCATAATTCCTTCACATAATAATAAAAGCCTAAAGGAATCTATTACAGATAAGAACTAAGACTGCTACTATGGGAAATATCGATGATGTTTATTTGTCTTCTCTGTCTGCTCATAATCATAGATATCAAAGAATTTTTGTATTAGCTTTTATTCTTTACCGATCCATGGACATAGACTTTGCCATCTGTGGAATCGCATAGTCTACCAATTGTGATGAAGCTTTATTTAGGTGGATTGTACAAACTGAATTGAATGAAGGACTTTCTTGTTTTTCCCTTATATAATCTTAAATGTATGAGCTTGAACTGACTTGAAAATGGTGTAGTGCACCGAAACATGTCGGAATAAAGAAGAAGTTTTTCAAAGTGGAAATTGCAAATTTTGTAACTTATTTCTTAGATTAAGGAATCTATAGTCCGAAAATCTCTAGGGTATTGGACATTAATCACTTTAATAGCGTTATCCTATCTCTTCCGTGACTTCTTTCTAATTATTTTCTTTCATCCTCTCCGAATTCGTTGCATGATGACAGTTATGCAGCACGGGTCAAGGAATAGACTTGAGGAATTTTTCATAAAAAGCCGCCATTTGTGTTTTTTGGGAATTTTACGAACTCCACTTGTACGAAGAACAAATACTACTTTCTTCAAGGGTGATGTAGTGCAGATTGTATTTGGAGGAATCATGGATGGAAAGAAGGAAATGTAGGGGCATCTTAAGCTTTCAAGAAAAAGAAAAAGGTATGTCTAGGTAAAATCCTGCAAGCCGTGGCAAGGGGGCGTGCGGCGGGAGGGTGAGTGAGCCAGCCATCACCAGCCATGCATGCAGGAATTGGATATAATACACATGCAGAGAAACTACATGCATGCACACATTTAAGTGACAAAGGAAAATACATATCATGCGAGAACAAAATCAATTAAAAATTAATCAAAAAGAAACATCCAAGCTAATATACGTATATACTCTAGCTAACCTAACTAATATCTCCGAGCTTGTGGTCTTATTTATTTTGGTCTCTAATTGTGCGAGGAAAAAATTACATTTTATATATATCTGCTTTCGACAGTTTATCTCTCTGATTACATGTACGTGATCTGATCTACCGTTGTATGTCGGGGCTCGTAATACTCGTTTATTATTGACTTCTTCGAGTAATCGATCTTCCTGAAATCTGGATGATGAATTAAACCTGTACTTCGACCTACGCTCAGCAAGTGGTATCAAACTAATTTCTGCAATAAACTTACACTGCTACCTTTCACAAATCTAGCTGCTTTACGCTCCACTCGATCTAACTCCAAAACCAGTCCTGTCTCATTAGGGACCCACAAACTCGACGCGTATTCGAGATGAGGTCTGACTAATGAAGAGCAACTGCGCTCCTTTACCGTCTCATTACATTTCCCTAGTATCCTTCTTATGAATCCTAACTTTTTATTTGCTATTCCACAAATTTACCGAACATGTTTTCCCCACGACAGATCTTTCGTTATCGTGACATCTAAATATAATATAAATATATTTATTCGTTCTAGGTTTCACCAAGAAAGTCTGAATATTTCGTAAACTCTAGTTTAGTTAACTTTGTTTCCTTAATGCTGTAAAAGTTTTCGGGTGTACTGGACATCCTCCAGAAGTCCATCGTCACGCACTTTTGCAAATATAATTCCAACTCCCACATGTCTCACACCAGTTTTGAAGTGCATTTAGGTGCTTCGACAATGAATCCCTATCTGCCTCACTAGAGACATCCCTGGTAATACTATGGTACGAGGTAATGGAAAACGTTAGGGCGCCTGGGTAATTCTGATGAACTTGCTGCTGCTGTTGAATTAAAAGTTTGTCGAGAAAGCCTCCCAACTGACTGACACTGTACAAATACGGGCTTCTTCTGCGTCGTCTGTCCTTAATCTATCGCCACTTTAGCAATCCCTTTGAAAACTTGAATAGGTAATAAAACTTCAAATGACTCCCCGTCATATCGTTTAGTGAAAGCCATTTTTGAATCGCAAAATCTCGTGTCCAACATCTAGATGTTCCCCACGGTTATTCATGCGTGTTAAAGTAAGTTTCTAAAGCGGCACACATCGAGTACGCATTTCTCCTTATCCGGAAAGAGCACGGTTTCTCGCAAAGCGTTCAACGAAAGAATAAGAATTATAAATGTTAGTCATTTGCGAATCAACCGGCCGCAGAAGCGCTGTATACCTGCCGTAGCCGAAATTATATAACGGCAAATCTCCGGGTCTCATACAACCCGGTCCGTAAGCGATATGGCCAAGCTGATATTACGTTGACTAATTGGACGATCAGCTCTTAATGATGTCGTACGCCTGGAGACGGCGGAGTAAATCGTTCGCGAATCGGATATACCTCGAGGCATTTTTAAATTCAACTTCGGATGTCATTTGAACCGGAGTTTAAAATGAAGACTGTTTGATTGAAAGACTATGTTAAATCTCTACTCGTTTCCCATGTCCGTCAATCAGTAAAACTTTCTTGGTGAAACCTAGATGATGAAGGGTAATCTACCGATTAAGGTAGGTTTTTGATGAGCAATTACACCTAACTATAATCCCTCTTAAATCTGCATACTTCCTACCCCCTTTCATTCCGTCCAAAATCCCTATTCTCTTCCTACCCCTACCCCGCTTTCCCAACATTCTACCCTCTATTACAAACTTTAGCAACCCATTGCCTTTGAGTAACCCTTCCATTTCACTTTTCCTGTCTTTTTCGGATCTCTCGCAGCAAACGCCTCTCCTCCCCTACCATTCTCAAAACTTCTTCGTTCGTTTTC
>WURS02045051.1:0-26136 GCA_011762765.2 Rhinocypha anisoptera | reverse complement strand
TTCGTGTGGAACGCAAAGTTTTATTTCTGTTGTTATCAACATGGATTTCCACAAAGTCTCGGCCTTAACCATTTCTTTAACTGTATACAGCCATGCACCCATGGCAGCATCTTCATTTCTATACAGTTCCAGGAAAGTAGTCTGATCAGGTAGAAAATCGACCAGTTCTTTGGAGAGGACATAACCTCCTCCAACTGCATAAGGCAAATAGCGATCACATATGAACCAGTTGTGCTCTGTCCAATTTCCAACATGCTGAACCTCGGCTTGCCCAGCAAAATAACCCCAATAAAGACGTGTACTAGAACTCTTTCTTATCATATCCTTCAACTCGTTCAAAATAAGTGGGGTGTGCACAAAGGTATTATCATCACATTTCAGCATAAAAGAGAAGTTGGCAGCATTCACTAACCACATCAGAGATCGAAGAAGTTTCTTTGTCTGACTTTCGTAAGTATCAACCACATCTTCTAGGATCACAACATCCTTATGGGTTTCATGCTCCTTGACTGCAGAAAAAAAATCATGTGATTATTCCAATAAAGGTTTCTTAATCCCTCACCCATTGAAAAGGTTCTCACCTAAGAAGACACTCTGCTCATCACTCAAATTTTTGGGTGCCGACAAAAAAAAATTGTTTGGCTTCCTCTGTATATGAAACCCATGTTTCTCTAATGGAATTTCTCTGCTGAATGTTATAATGAGGACTCATGATTACTATAACAAGAAATGAGGAAATGACATTCTGGAACGGTTGTACTCCGGGGTTGTTTCTTTTCGCTTTGACATTTACCATTTTTCGGGGTAATTTAATTTGATCCATTAGTTCATTAACATTTGAACAATCGTCATATTTTACGAAACTAATAGTCAGCATACATCCTAAAATAAAACTCAGAGTAATGTACAATGGCGCTTTAAATTCTCTATGCATGTCTTTTTTTATGTCGTGGGATACTGACGAGGCAAGTTCAAAATTCTCGTTTAACTCCTACCGTCCTTTACTTTCTTGTCAAAAATCGTGGACTAATCCAACCAATCACACGCCGACTTTCTCGCGGAGTTGCCAAACTTTTTCGGGGTTCCATACGATAAATGACTGTATAATCATGCAAAGCAGTTTTTAAACCGGTTTCCAGATACATCACATTATAATAATCTGATAAAATTGAGTCTCCCAACCGATTGTCTTCGAGTAAATACACATTATTCCATTTTCATCAGCGTACTATATTACAATTATTGAATATCTTAAGACGATTTAAATTATTGGTCTTTTGGATCTCAAAGCTAATGGGTTCATATCCATTGTTCCTGGATCGTCCAAGTTTTTATATTTTGTAATCACATACGCAAAAAAACTACTGATTATGAAATGTATGAATATCTCTTAACCGTATAATTCCGCCGACAGGGTTAGCCTGGTGGGTAGCGTGCTCGCCGGCTAACCCAAAAGGTCTCGGGTTCTAATCCCGCCCAGGGCATGGACACAGTATAAACTAGTTTAGACTGTGACATGGATGTTGTGTTTGTCCAGATGGGTTTTTCTATGTATTGAAGAGGTGCGAAATGACCATAGCCGTCGAAGAACCCTATAAACAAAAATACTACTACTACGTATAATTCCGTACAGTGACTAGCCAGCCTAGCTTCATTTATAATAAAAATTTGTGTAAAGTTAAACCTGTGAACTTATTGATAATTGTGAAGTCAACAGTGGTGATTGAAACGAAGGATGTAGTGTATCATAATCAAACATATTTCCAGAAAATATATTTACTTGGAAGCACAATTAGGGATCACAATAACTATAATCACATGTCCGGAGTTAGCAATCAGGGTAGTTAGTGTATATATAGTTCCTCGTCTTGTCCTTGCATTTTGTAAGGACATTTTTTAGTTGTTATGCATGCTTGTTGTGATAGGTCTGACATTGTTCAGCATGTTTTATAGTTCTCGTATTAGTTTTTGCATATTAGTTTCTTCTTTGTGTGTGTAATGCATGACCTGTATCATGTGCATGTATGATGGTGGCTCACCCCCCGCCACACGCCCTTGTGGCAGCTGGCAGGGTATTATGAAGACGAATATAAACGAATTCAGACTGAGCCGAGATCCTGCAACTAAAATGACACAGTATACGTGTACCGACGTCGGTATAAGCTAATGCCATCGTGCTGTTTGGAATTAGTTTTTAGGAACTATGGAATGCGGTATATAACGTGTTGCACGTTTGTCTCTATGGGTGTACTTTTTATCGAAATATTAAACTTGGCTATGGCTCCTAAAAATAACTATCCAAGTCAATTAATTTAAACTCTTAAGGGAGATTGGATAGTCAATTGTTTTATCACTGAATGGAGTAAGATGTTTTTACTCTAAAATACTATTAACCTGTATCCTCTGTAAATACTCTTTCCCTTGCCGGAAGTGCAGAAGGAAGGAACTCATTCCATACTGATGTCATACCGGTCATACGGTGACACACATGAACGTCCCGCACGTCCATATCATCTGCTGGTATCAGCGACAACAGCGACAAAAAGTTAAAGTAATGGAAATACATCAATAAATGAAGAGCGAAATTCAGTGTTTATTATGTGCCAGATATTGTGTTTGAAGGAGAAGATCAATTTTAGGTGTTACCTAAGATGTTAAAGGTGGATTCAGATGAAGAAGACGGAGACAACTACGTCCTTTATGGCACTGCGTTGGATCCTATCGAAGAAGGCCAGTCTTATTTTAGAATCTCTATTGAAACTTAAATATTGAAGTGTAAACCAATATAAATATTCTCCTACATAGATGAGGTTCCAAGGAAGAAACCGTTCACTGTGGAAGAACAAGTTGCTCTGGATAAACAAGGACGAAGGAGATTTCATGGGGCATTCACCGGAGGATTTTCGGCTGGATTTTTCAATACAGTAGGAACATTGGAAGGATGGAAACCTTCTTCATTCAAGTCTTCCCGATCAGAGAGGGGAGAAAATATACAGCAAAAGCCAGAAGACTTTATGGACGAGGAGGTGTGTCATATCTTTTCATCTTATACTTGACTGTTTGAAAAGTAATACCATATGTCTCATAATTTCACCAGATATCAATAGATTAGTTATTTTCATTCTTTATGAGTAAACATTCAGAAATTAGCATTAAATCTTTGTCAGTTTTGTTGGGATAAAACAGTTACATAAGCCTTTTAAACTTTTACAGAGATGTTGAAAACCATTGTCAAGAGGCTTTTTCTTTAGTATTAATGGAAATGATTTTTTTCAAATTCATGCATGAGAAAACAAGGTTGATTTAAAAGTAACTTTTCATTCTCGTGATATATTTACAACTTCTCTATATATAAATATTTACATCCTTGCTGACTAATTTTACCTATTATTAGATGAGTTATATTATTATTTTAGTGAATGATAATTGAAGTAATTAGTTAAATGAGACATTCACCAGCAGTTGCAAATCTATTACCCAACTGTGTTTTTAACATAAGTATCTGAAGATGCTTATGCTGAAGAATGCACAAGATGTCCTAGGAGCCCACTCTTAGCAACACAGTGTGATGGCATACACATTGAAAATTTTCTCCTGTAAGAAATTGAAAATTGGAATTAATGTAGTTGATTGTTTTTTTATTAACTTATATAGGGAATTCTTATTCCCTCTATATTTGATACTCCTTCCATGCCCTCCCTGATGGGAAGTAGACATTTCTTCAGAAGGTTGATTAAATTTTATACTTTTGTTATATTATGTTCATTAGTAATAGTCAAAAAAGCCATTTTAAGCTTTATGCTGAAATAAAATATTGAAAACTTTGTCCTAGTAATTCACCACTTGTCATCATAATACTAGATATCACTTTTGTGTTGCAGGACATCGATGAATTTGGTATTGCCCCCAAAGTGATCAGAACTACAGGTGACTACAGAGATCAACAAGACAGAAAAAGGGGTCGAAGCAGGCGTGTAGATGGACCAATTCCAGGGGAACCAGTGCTTCATTCACTTCTTCAACCTGTAAGGTACTTTTAGTGTATATTCATTCCATATTACAAAAAGTTGGAGTGATCATCTATGATCTGACATACAATGATCATAATGAGACATCACAACTAAAAACAATTACTGGCATGTAAGCTATTAATAATTTATTAATTATAGCCAATGATCAGAGTTTAGTCACTTCAAATGAAATATCTAATTGTGACTTTTTACAGAGACACAATTGGAGTGCGTCTGTTGAAAAAAATGGGGTGGAAACCAGGTCAAGGCGTTGGTCCACGCCTCACAAGGTTAGAAAAAAAGCAAGTCAAGAAGAAGCAACAAATTGTAAAGGAAAAGGTTAGCAGATTGTAAATTCAATTTTTATACTTAAATTACATCTCTGCAGGATGGGAATGATTAAAATCCATGTATACTAGTTTTTCCTACTACTTACTAAAGGAATTTTATATGTACACTTGCAGCTAATGAAGCATATAAAATTCATTCTAAAAATGTATCAAAAAAAGGTTTCACTATCAACTATAATTACAGTTTCCATTTTCCAAAAGTTTCTCCATCTGTCTGTTTCTTTCTCTGTCTGTCTGTTTACATGGTAGATTGTAGTAGTTTTGATAAGTCCTGCTCAGATGCCAGAGCTGCTTGCTAAGAAGATGCTCTCCCTATCATGTAGAATTGAAGCAATTTCTGAAGTAGCACTGAAAATTACAAAAACTGCATTACCGATGACTGGACAATGGCGATGGCAAGAATGGCCTCTTCATCATCGTGGCATCTCAAGAGATCGGCAGGAGAGCTCAAGAGTCTCACCTTCTCTTTCCACAGATGGGAAGGACTCTTTGGACCAATTTATTTTGCATATGAATGGCCAACATCCTAACATCTCCTTTACCATTGAGTTGGAAAACAATGGGAAACTCCCTTTCCTTGACATCCTTGTGCAACGAAAGGCTGATGGTGCCCTGGGACACAGTGTGTATCGCAAACCGATGCACACGGATTTGTACCTGAATGGAGGGAGGCACCACCACCTGTCAAAATGGCGGATGGTACTGAATACGTTCATACAACGAGCTAAATCTGTCACAGACAAAGAAAACCTACCGCATGAGCTTCACCGTCTCAGAAAGACCTTCCGCCTAAACAGTTACAGCGAGATTGAGATCTCCCGAGCCTTCAACCCATGTGAGCCGCAGCAAGAAAAAGATCTTTGGCCAGAACCTGTCTACCATACACAGCCTCTGTGTGGGGTAAAATTGCAAGAATTCTGACAAGGCAAAACATTGAAACGATCCACAAACCGCCAACTAAGTAAATGATCGTCCAAGTCAGAGATCCCAGCAGCTTGAAGGTTCCAGGAGTCTATAAAGTTCCTTGTGAATGTGGTGAGGTATACGTTGTGAGACAGGAAGGACTATTGAGACGAGACTGAAGGAACATCAATGACACCTGCGCCTGGGACAGATGGAGAAATCGGCCGTTGCTGAACACAGCATTAATGAAAGCTATCATATAAATTTTAACGGCGTCAAGCTGCTTGTCCACTCCGGCTTCTATTGGGATAGGGATAATCAAGGAGGCCATTGAAATTCGGATGGAGAGGGGGAATTTTAACTGAGATTCTGGCTATTCCCTAAGCAATACATGGAAGCCATTGCTGGGAATAGTCGAGAAAGAGAGGAAAATGAGGCAGCACAACAGTGACCAATCAGGAGGACTCCCCAACGTAACCCCCAAATTAGACCAATCACGTGTCACCTAACCCCCAGATACGTGCATATAAGGATGGCAAAATTGCAGAATTGGTACTCAGCAGCCCTGATCACAACCCTTGAGTCGAGTGTTGAAACGTTGACCACAATGGAGCCCTTGACCCTGTTGTCAACCCAAGAGAACTTCACATATAATCACAGAGTAATATTACCTTTTATAGGTTTATAGTTTTATATTAGGTACCTAAAAGATAATTACCTTACTCTATGTATATGAGTAGGTTAAGAATGGAGATGTCTCTCTTAATATAAAGATAATAGTGCTCTAATGCCATATGCAAAAATAAATTATCTAATGAGGATTTCCTCCATTATAAGGCACTTAAATTTCCATGATTTAGAATCATGAAATCATGGTAAACATGGAAAGACACGGAAAACAGTGAGCAATGAATATTTAAACATTTACACGAGTGATCAGAAAAGTTCTAGACCTTAGCTACAGATGGTGGAATTATCAACATTTTTGTTTGCAACATGCTAATAATTAGATCTAATAGTTAGAAGAACTACTGGCAATAACTGTGTATGACTAGAAAATTTGTGTAGATGTTTCATCATGCATGGCAGAAATAGTTTGTGCTATAGAAACTGAATTCAATTGTTACAAGAGTGATGAAGAGCTAGGTGGTTAGTTTCTCTCCAGAGGCAGGCCTGTTTACCATTATAAAAAAATTGTCTTATCTTTAACATTTATAAAAATAACTCTTAACTAGCTTAAAGTAGTTCTGTGAACAAATTCTAGATAATAAAGATTAATTTTGAAACTGATATTGATGAAATGAAATAATGGTGAAACTCATGTTAGTCCTCTACTCAATATCAAAAGTGATTTTGCATAAAACTATGTGTGTCCTAACAGTATTCTTTATTTATCTTTCTAGCCACTCTCATTTCACAATCTGTGGGTTTACGTAACAACATGCTACTCTAATATCATTTCTGTGGTCTTTATTATTTTTCTTATCCTATCTGTTTTTACACACTATACTTTTCAAGAGCTTAATTGTTATTCATAAACCAGTATTATCTCCCTTATAATTATTAATCATAAGTTTTATGTTTGTTCATTTATATTTATGTGAAACTGTATGTGTTGAATAGGAAAGAGTGTTATATATGTAATAAATGCTTCATGTGGAATTACCAAGGTTTATTGCTTTTCATTTATACTTTTTTGCTTCATTCTAGGTGTATGGCTGTTCATTACCCAAGGAATTTGGACAGTCTTCAGGGATAAAGGAGGAAAGTTCATGTGAAGAGGATGAAGAAGATGATGAAAATTTGTATGCCCCTGATGATGTAACACCATTTAAATGTATGCCTAAAGATGATGTCTTTGGAATTGGGTATTCAGGTCTTGATCGAAGACCAATTTTGTTTGGTGGAAAGTCTTCGATTCAGGAAAAATGTATTCTAAACATTACGGAAAATAAGAAAAAATTTTCTGTTTCTGGTCAGGTATGTCAATCAGCCATTTTCTATCTTACCATTTATAAATAATATACTGGAGCATAATTTTCATTTTACATGCCATATGATCTGCTGTATTACTTGCAAGGCCCCTTTCTATATACAGGTAGTCAGTAATGGTTTGTGATAATTTTTGTAAAATATAATCAAGGGAAAGGAAACCTCTCCTTCCCTTAGGTGTATCCTTGCAAGGTCACACTTGTCCAGACACATGGTTTTAGAGGCATCCATGATTCAAGCAAAAACATGAAGAATGTAAAATAAAAAAGAAAAGAGAACTCAGACAGTTCCTCATTTAGGTTTCCAAGATCACAGTTGCCTGTGCAAGTCTGACATGGCCGCACACACATAGATTGCAAGGATTTTTTCCCTACAGCAGTGGCCCTTCAGTCTATCCTCTACAGACACAAAGTACATAAAACATTTATTTGAACACAATGCTGTTTTGTTAACACTCCGCATATTTATATTCCCATATCAATGTGTGTCCTGAACATTGCAGAATATGTTGAAGTACAGATGGTGAAAATTAAGTAATTCATTGAAAGTTGTATTTCTTTTGCCTTCCCCACTGGTTTAGGAAAAAATTCAACATAATAAATGACATGAAAGAGTATTTTTATTAATATTTGAATGGTTTAAACCTTCTTTAGTGAGCCATAAATCTCTTCTTAAATCCTCAGCTCTCTTCTCTTTTTTATCTTAATCTTGGCCTTCCCCTCCTTCTCTTCCCTATTTCTTATATCATTCCCACACACACTCCTTGATTAATGGTTTAAACAACACCCTTTTATTCCTTTTTCCCAATTTTAGGCCTTTGGAGTGGGAGCATTTGAGGAAGATGATGAAGACATATATTCCACTGAAGACATGTCACATTATGACTTTTCTCTCGAGGAGCAGACAGAGAAAAGGAAAAAGAAGAATACTCGCTGGAGTCAGGAAAATGATTCACATAATGCTGCTAGTTGTCCAATTGAAGGTTTTGTGTTGGCTAAGGTGGAAGCAAAAATGCCACATTTTCCACCCCCAAAATTACCACCAGATTTCAAGCCTTTTCACCAGGTACCTAATTATTATTGACATTATTTTTCTTTGAGTATCAAATCAGATGCAAGAATACTATTAGATATTAGACACTATTACTGTTAGATTTGTTATAACCATAGGAGAATATTTTAAACTTCCCTTAATCAACTGGAATAATAACTCTTTCTATAGAGCAGCAAGAGACTGGGACTAATTCAAGGCAACAACCAACATCTACGTATACCTTGCTAGCCATGTAACAATGCTTGGCGGGGGGTATGAAAACAGTTCTTTAAATTAATCCTAAAAATGAACAAAGATCAAAGTTTCATGCATGATGTGCTGGAATTTTAACATGTTGAGTATATTATTAGAGTATTAACATGAAAATTGCATCAACCTTTTACTCAACTCCTAAAAATGCTTTTGTTAGCTAAAAGAAGTTTTAGAAATAGTGTACCTTTTTTCAAGTACTTTCAAGTTTACTTTCATGAATTGTCTATGGAAAGAAAGAATCTAAATCCATTGGTTTGGGCATTTATCTGCCTTACTTTGTAAATGAGTTAAGACTGTCCTATATAGGTTCGGCTATGAATAATTGACTGAACCTTACTATTTAATGTCAACAGTTCTAAGTTTCTTCAATAAATTTATTCTACCGATGTCTTCTGTGCTCACATTTTTCCCAATCTGAGTACTGAATGCAATGTGCCCACTCCCCATGCATTGTACCAATTGTAAGAAAACCAATTAGGGGTAATAAACATATTTTAGATCTATTAGCAACAAACCACTCAGAAATAATAAATCATATGTGTGAAAGATTAAGTGGTCATATATCAGTATGCTCTAAATTATAAACCTCTGTTGAAAAAATTTTGAATCTTAAAATGAAGTTAGTTTATTGTACACTCATATGGTAACCACCAACTGGTGAAAGCACTCGATAAATAATAGAAACAAAGGTAAGGGATAGTAGCTCAAGGATGAAGACAAAGTGTGGTGAGGAATAAACGTTATAGTCAGGTGAGATGTGGTGGAAACGATCCATAATCTAAGAAATAGGTTAAAAAATTTGCAATTTCCACTTAAAAAGTACTTGATAATGGTGTAGTGCACCGAAACATGTCAGAATAAAGAAGAAGTTTTTAAAGTGGAAATTGCAAATTTTTTAACCTATTTCTTAGATTGTGGTGAGGAAAATAGATGTGTGCCAATTTCAAACAAAATATTAATCCTAAGTCAGGATTTAAACCCAGGTTCTTTGATTGCCAGTTGTGGTAGTGCCATGTCTGCCAACTATTCTGAAACAGTAAAATCAGAATTGAAGGTTTTGCTTGATTGAAAACACAGCAAAATTCCATTATTTGGCTTTTTCTCGATTAATAGATGTTTTTCTTAGTGTAAATCTTTTAAACATTAGATTTCTCCATTATTTTGAGTATGAACATGTTCCTCTCAATGTTAAGGTTCGTCAAACAAGATTTGAACCCTCAAATGTAAGTGAATCAGATGGGAGGAGAAAGGGGTTAGGCCGACACGACTTGACAGCTGCTGATAGGGAAGCAATTTTGTCTGGAACATCAAGAGACCTGACTGCTGTGCCTTCATCATTAAATCAAGCACCAATTCAGGTAAGATTTATCAAATTTTGATGCATATACTGATGTAGATTAATATCAAATTGCTTCAATAGAATAGTCCTTTCATTTAAATTAGACATTGCATCATGCAGTTTTTCATGGGTTTAAAGAGTGCATACACACATTGATAATAGGATTAATATCATAAAAGTGTGAACTTGTGCATTATTGCTTGGATTGTCAGCATAAAATCATTATTTTCAACGTTAATCACTTGGTATTTGTAAGGTTAGATTCTCCATCCTAATAACCAACTCCCCTTTCTACGGGCAGCTTATACAGTTTGAATGGGAAAACATTATTTTAACTGATTACTGACAAATGAGGCCTTAACGTTATTGAATTGTTGGAATAGTCATACAGGGATAACATTAAGGTCCCAAACCTCTTGTCAGGTATGTTTATTTAATCTATAGCAGCACTTTCTGTACACATATGTGGAGAATATGTTTTCATAGAAAACAAACAAAAAACTTTTTAATTATAAATATTTCCTAGACAAGTGGATTGATAATTGAGCCAAAAGTCTATCAATATTCAGTTTATGGAACAATAGCAATTCTTTTTGGAACCCATTAATTCAAGGCTGTTCTAGTCAAGGCACTAAAAGAATTAGGAGTTGAGAAAATCTACTGAAGTCTATGAAATTGAACTTCTGTCCTTAACATTGTGTCAAGACTGCATTGAATGTTTTCAAATTATTTAATTAATGTAACTAACAACAATTTTGTAGATACTACATCAGATTAAAAGGTGATTGCTTTAGTTCTTCCCCAGAGAATCTGGAATGAGTCATTTCATAAAATGACAATGCTAAATGTCTCACCTTTCAACTTGAGTATAGAGTAGAACAGAAATAATGAAGTTTGAAATGTTTAAACTGCCCTTTGTCAATATTTATGAATAAAAGTGAAATAAAGATACTTTAAAGATTTCAAGCAGACCTGATACATTTGGTGATGTTTCAGTGCATCATAAACCAAGTGCCTCGCTTATAGTATTCATTAAACAATTTCAAATCTACTAATTTCATAAAGTAAATATGTAAATGTTCATCAATGAGTCACTGCTCATGGTTAACAAAATGGACAGATTATCATGTATTCATCTTGAGGCAGCACAATAGTCATGTGATCTGACTTGAAGTTGAATAGACCCTGCACTGCTATCACTTGTCACATCCTAATGGCACCATTTCAACGGCAGATTTTGCTTTGTGTGTTTATATATAGGTGTAGGGGAATTTTCTCCTGTTAGTCTAACTGACATAGATGACAGTGAATAAGAACTTATCAAGTAGAAAATACTAGTATATTGTAATGCCTAACATTCTCTCCTACTCTGTCCTCCATCCACATTTACTAGATATCCTGCAAGCCTCCGAAGAGCTTGTGACAGTGGGTGAATAACACCAGACATGCATTCTCCTGTGCACACATATATATAATATACAATCAATAGCTTTCATGCACAAAAATAAAATAAATCATGTAGGAATAGTATGAGTTTCTGGAAAACTTAAGATGCATGTAAGACAACTTTAGTCTTAACTGTTTTGGTAATGGTTTTGGCATTCAGATGACTACTCATTAATTATTGCTGCATGTACACTGATAATCCATGTTAAAGTGGGCTGGTAAGCAGAGTCCAGACCTGAGAGCTCCAAGTAAGCTCTTTATTTTTTTTAACTGGTTGTAGGTATGCCAAAATAAATGCCATTATTCTTACAGGAGGAAAAAGTCTTGGGGCATGACTCATCTGAAGGAAATGAGACCTCTGCTCAAGATCCTATTGTTTCCAAGGATAGAACACAATTCAAACCTTTTGCTGCTAATCCAGATAAACAACGTCGGTATGATCAGTATCTTGGCTTGCTGAAGTTCAATCAAAAAGGTATAGTTTTGTTGATTTATAATATACATGTCAACCTATAAGACAGTTAAGATTTCCTTGTCTCTTCTGCTGTTTTCATTTCAGTAAAGAAATATTTGTCATTGTATATATTTATATACTTGTAATTTGAGGCATTATTTTCCATTTAATTTCACTGGATCAAGTTCCTATACATTTCTCTTAACTTTTATTTATTATATTGTTTTGACAAAAGCAGGGTCAATTGATTCTTTCTGGTATATTCATAATTACAATGTGGTGGAATGGTGTAAGGGTCACTTGACTGTTATTCAACCATTTTAGTAATTAGAGAAGAAACTATTTTAACTTCTGGTTCTAATTATTCATCAAAATTTGTGTTAATGTTAGTTCATATACATGGTATTTTCTTATCTCGTAATCTAAATATTATGAATAACAGAAACAGTTTCTACCTTCACTTCATGGAAGTGATGAATATTTTGCATGTGTTGCTTACATTGTGCCATCTATATATTTTATCCTACACCTTATGCTTAATACATATCTATATCAGGTAACCATAATGACTCCTATATAAAAAAATTATATTCTAAATATATTAAATTATTCTTCATGTAATAAGCAGGAAACATATGAATTATGGTTGCTGTCAAGTATTTTTCTTTTTTAAAGCAAACCTATTAATTTTACCATAAAATAATAAAAATAGGTTTCATCTTATTTCAGGTAGACTTTCTGAGCTTCAACCACTGTCCATGACTGAATGGGAGAAGGACAGAGAAAGAGTTGAGTTTGAACAGGCTGCAAAATTGTATAAGCCACTTATGGGTTTAATGTTTGATCGCTTTGTGACTGCAATGCACCCAGATGTGGGGGATGAGGGGAATAATGCAACCATCACTTTCCCCAAAGAGGAAGAGTCAGAAAAGAAAAAGGCCGCTAAGATGAAAATGTATGGTCGATTGACTCGTGAAATAATCACATGGACTCCATCCTCCTTACTTTACAAGAGATTCAATGTGCCAGATCCTGGTATAAGGTGAGTCAAGAGTTTTTTTTCACTCCTTCATAGTAACTATTTTCCATTTAGATTAAAATATTTATTGATTACTTGCCTACCTACATGCATATCCTCCCTGTAGAGCAGGCTTTATCAATTTGCATTGGATTCCTCCCTAACAGGATACTCCTACATTTATCCTATAGTTATACAGTCCTAGATTTAGGATACAGTCATATAGTTCTAGATTTCCATATTTTAACACCTTAATCGCTAGCTAAACTACACAGCTAGCCAAATAGCCAACCTAGTTAGTATGATTTCCAGTGGCTTCACTAATCAATGACCATCCATTTCGAGTAACTGATGCATTGTTCACAATTGGAATCGATAACAGAAATTAAAACCTATTTGAGACCATTTTTAAGGAGCACTATGCAGAAATCTAGGAAAATAACTTCTGAAACAGTATTGAAGTACAAAAGACATGTCTCGGAAAGAAAAAAATCTGAGGTTTCCTTTTAAAATATTGTGAACAAAATAGAAAGTGTTATTAAAGCAGTGGAAAACTATCCATTTATCCAAGTATTTGCACCTTTATAAGAATTTAAAAATTATCCGTTTTGGGATGTAAAATTAAGGTATTCAATTTGTTACATGTCCAAAGAGCAAGTTGTAGAAACATTAAGCTGCTTATTATTTAATATAAATAAATAAATATATTTTGTATTTAAAATATATGTGGAAATATAATTTAAATAAAATAAATTAAAATGTAAATTGGAGTCTTAGTTATAGGTTCTGAAAAGTTCCTAATGATATCTTTAAAGTTTAAAATATCATTTATCAGATACCCGTCTTAATTCTCAGAACACCTGTGAATGGTGTTTTCAGAAAGGTGCATTTTCTCTTGTGGCAGGTAGTATTTCCTACTAAGAAGGACATTCCATTGAATTGGAACTATGGGTACATGTAGAGATATTGTCTTGCTAGTGCATTCACCATTCTGGATGGTTGAATTGACTATGTTATTATCTCGTATATAATTAAGTGCAACAATTACTCATGAAGGTCCTTCCAACCAGTTCAAGGACCCCATGTAATTTTATCAATGTGAAGTCAAAATGAAAACTGCCTCCCGTTTGGCCTCATTTAATGTACAATTTTCCTTCCACCAAGTGACTTGTATAACTCCTCATAGACTCATTTAGTCTATAAAAAACAGCATAAATATAATATACTGAGCCACTTGGTTACATCCCAAAAATTTACATTCAACATATCAGAACTAACCACATCCATACAAAACTGCTGTGCTAAGTATGCTGACAGCAGTGTAAATAGAACACGGTGATTGAATCTGGCAATAAAGATGACTGATTCATGGCTATAAAGTGTGCTACAGAAAATCATTCACACTTAACAGAAATTGAACCAATATCTCCTGAATTCCAGTTTTATTTCCTAGCTGAATTCAGAAAAATGAGAGATTATTCTTTATAACCATTTTTAGGCCAGGAACGCTTGAATGAATAAAATTTATCCAGATATATACATTAACTCAAGTGTTTAATTCATTACAACCAAATAAATATTTAACTATTATTTTTTTAAATTTCTTTTCAGTGCTGAGCCAGAGGTGAAGAGGAAATCGTCCAAGTTTTCAGTGTTTGACTTCATGGCATCATCATCTCATAATGCAA
Source organism: Rhinocypha anisoptera (assembly GCA_011762765.2). NCBI lineage: Eukaryota > Metazoa > Arthropoda > Insecta > Odonata > Chlorocyphidae > Rhinocypha > Rhinocypha anisoptera. The sequence goes on along the minus strand of WURS02045051.1, from coordinate 11,631 downwards.
CAGTGTTTACTGAAGAAAGAAGAGAGAGCGACAAACAACCTTCACCAGAAAGTATAGTTAATTTTAAAAAGGATCAACAATCCAATGCAGATGAACAACATGAAGTTTCAACCCAGAGTACTCTCTCTCTACCCAAAGAAGTGGCCATTTCAAATGTGAGTCCCTTGGTGTTGTACGCATTTACATATTTGACCCAACATATAAACTGAAAAGAAAGGTCATGAATTTCAGCCCCAGGTAAATGATTGAGTAAAGTTAAGAAATTAAATTTATATTCTGAAGGGAGGACTTACCATACTTCTTGTGTATTGAAAACTAAAAAAGTTTGCTTTCCATCTACTAATATTATTTCCTTTTGTAATTTATTATAGGATGATAATTTTCCTACCAATAAAATAGATCTCTTCAAGGCCATATTTTTGAGCAGCAGCGATTCTGAAACAGAAGATGAAGGAACAGCTCTTGAGAAGGAAAAAGTCAGTATAGTTGAAAAATCAAGTGTATCCATCTCCATAAAGACTGAGCCAGTAGAGCTTGAGGTTATTGAAAGTGCATCTCATCTGAATATTGAAAGGAATACTTCACCCCCAAGAGGTGTGTTTGCAAATCTTGATCTTGATGCAATAAATCACAGATTCACCTCACAAAAAGCCGAAGAAAATGTTGAAAATCCCCTCAACGATAATTGTGAAAATACTCCTAGACCTGTTGATGAGGAAATGAATAGTGGATCTTATGGACCTAGGCTCCCAGATAAAATTAATAAAGAAGTGTCCATTACTATTGAGACTGTTACTAAAATAGAAGAATCCAGTGATAGCAGTAGTTCAGAAGGGGAATGGGTGGAGAAGACTTCTCACAAAGCAAAAAAGAGCAAACACCATAAGAAACATCATAAAAAATCCAAGAAGCACAAATCAAAGCACAGGCATAAAAGGCGATGAAGGGACAATCTTTAACTGTATAAAATTGTAAGCATTGTGTATAATACTTTCAAATAAAAATATCATTCCCAAGATTATGAGGAATTTGATTTCCTAATCCAATATAGCCACAAACAGGACTGATTAGGCATTTATCCTCCAGGCAAATTACACATACCCAGTAACAGTGAATATTCAAAAATCACAAAACTTCAGGATGGTATGGGCCAAATTTTCACACCTGATGTAGTAATATCATAACCTAGGTCACAATAAATATTTAGCCAAGCAAGTATTTTCACCACAAATTGGCCCATTAATATAAAATTACCCTTCTTACCAATATTTGACCACACCAATTAAGAACTAGTAATATGATGAAAAAAATTGTTGACTATTGAACTGAATGAAAAAATGAATCCCCTGGACATCTGAATACAATGAACGTAAGTCTTAACGAATTTTAAATCATAGGTGGCAACAAGGAATTCAGATGAAAAAACCACAGAGTAAAAAAAAACCTCAGCCAGAAGACTAAATAACCTTTAATGAAATTAAGCCGAAAAACAAAAGTTGACAAAACCTAATTACAGCCAGACCAAAACCAATCAATACAATTAAGTTAACAGTGAAGGCATATCCTTCCAGTCATTGAAAGCCTAGCCACAGAACCACCGGCATTCATATTTCAAGGGTGCCATTATTTGTAAGCGGGATGATGTTATGATCAGTTGGGTAAGTAATGGGAATCAAAGAGGAAATTGAGTTTCAACAATTTTATTGTCAAAAATACATTTTCTAGTCACCACCATCACTTAGTCATTGTCATAGCGAGGAACCGTATTCGCTCTTGTACGCCTTCATAAAAAAATAAGTGGTCAGCAGTTCCATATCACGTAGTTGACCGCTATGCAATGGCAGCACAACTAAACAGAGTAACACAACAAAAGAAGACATGTAAGGGCGAACGAAATTAAATATAATTTCAATATAGCATTATAAGATCATTTGAACCAATCACTCACTATACATCAGACTGGGGCAGTATGGAATAATCATTTCAGGGATTTACATTATGTATAACTGATCAACAAAAATGGCTCACCTAGGCCAAACCAAGGCGCACTTCCGCGTTGATTCAAAGGCTAAGTTGATCGACACCGGTAGAAACCATCTACCTCATTAACGCACCGGTGCAATAATTTTTAACTAAAATTTGGGCTGCAACATTTCCCCCCCCCCCCCATTCCGGGCCAATCATCTGTAAAATAATACATTAAAATATTAGAAAAAGAATAAGAAAGAATGATTAGTCGCTTTTATCTATCCCATCAGAGAGGGCAAGTATTTAGAATCATGTTTAGCTCATACGAACGAGACATTGCTCATCATTAATAGCACTTGATTACTATTGTTAAGGATCAAACTACGTACCTGTGTAGCAATTAACCACGGCTTCTTCAAACCTGCATTCTGCCTAGAAAGAAAAGAAGTTGTCAGCATGGCTTCGTACGGTCACAAGAAAAGGGCAAATTTAAACAACATCAGAATGTAAGATTCCCCATGTAACAGATAAGACAGGGATAACTATTAACTCATCATGGAACCGACAGATATGGTCAACGGGATGGAAACAAAATATTCCATTGTTTCACCACTTACATCAGTAAATGCAGTCACCGGTATTACCTAAATTGGAAATAAAAAAAAACTTAAATGTCAAGTAAAGTTAGCATATTTCCGTGAGCAAATTAAATTTCATCATTTTAATCCGATCAATCAAGAAAATTATGCCTGGGGCGGTATATTATAATCATTTGGCGCCAAAAATAACAGGTGAAATGATTGTACACCTACGTGGTTTATATAAGGAAATTTCCATCCATGAAGCCACGAAGACTGCAATAAAAAAAAATACGATTCAGAAATAAAGGGAAGAATTTTTTAATCTCCGTAAGTTTGCAAATATCAGATATCAATTTTTAAACCATACTGATATCTTCCGGAGGAAAAGAAATCATCACACTATATTCTTTCTGCTTGGTCTACAAAAAAGAATGTTACTCACAAAATAGATGTCTAACACTGCTTGACAAAAGCATCCACCAGCAATCCCTTCAGCTCATATCAATTAAATTCAGGTCAAGCCTGTACCAACGGTTGAATTACCAATCTCGCTCGTTTAGTCTCGCCCATCTATGGATTAAAAACAAAAAAACCTTTTAAAATGCTACCACGACCTAAAAAAAGGTAAACACATAAGAATGGTGTTAAGTCCTCATTACTAAATAAGAATCATCTCATATTCATACATATGCTTGTCGTATATTAATCATTGGATGCCAGGCCACGTGGCAAGTCTCTCCCGTTATATTATATCACTAAATAAGGCAGGCACAAGTTGAACAAACGAACCAAAATGCAAAAAAAGCGAATTCCATATTGTACACGATTAACTCAAACTATATTTTACCATATTTCAATTCCAAACTTTTAGCCACTTAAACAAAATAATTTCTGAACGGCAGCCATTGCAATGAGAACAATTTTTTCGGAACTGGGGTATTTATAATTTCGTATGTTTCATTCTATAATGCCCAGATGGCGCGCTATTTCTATTGCCGATTGCCGCTATTTCTAATTTCACTTTGCACTAATTCTCTTAAAATGTCGTCTCTAGGAGTCACATCACGCTATTAGTACTCGTATTAAGCTTTTTTTCAGTTTCTATCATAAATTTTATTCATTATTATAACAGACTCAACAAAATAATCTTAATTTCCGACATGGTGCTGTCCTCTATAGAGACTATTTCGTAATAGTAAATACAGAAATAAAGGAATTTCGTATTGCGTATGCAGCCAAACATTTTTGAAATATTTTACTTATATGTAAATTCAACTTATTTATTGTTGTGTAATATTGTGTTTATACACTTTGCGGCGTAACGTCATTCTATCTGCTCAATATTTCAAAGGTTTTTTGTGTTCAAGGTCTGCCACTACAGGTACCTAGAAATTGACAATTTATAACAATCTCTAAAATAAAACATTTAACCCTTAAAATGATTGAAGACATTGAAGATATAATATCAAATTACGATGTGACACCTAAAGAACGTCAGGAATCCAAAACGTTTGTCAAAATTCGTGCGAAGAAAACCCAAGAGAACGTGAAAAGTATTTCGGAGGGAATGCAAAGTTCAAAGAATTTTCAAAGTTTTGTTCCTGGAACACAAAAGATTTTCATAAAAACATGGGGTTGTACGCACAACAGTTCGGATAGCGAGTACATGGCCGGACAACTGTCTTCTTACGGTTATATTCTGACTGGTATGTATGATTACAAATGCTGCCTTAATGGATGCATGCACGCACTAAGGTATGTGTCGTTCAACTATGACCAAAACAATTTATTTACATCGTACAGATAGGAAGGAAGATGCAGATCTCTGGATCCTTAATAGCTGTACTGTCAAGACACCTGCTGAAGATCACTTTCGGTGAGATTATATGAATCTTGAAAATTATTATAATCGTTGAGAAATATAATAAATTCACAAGTACTTTTAAAGTTAATTACTGATGCAATTATATTCCAACAGAAATGAAATTCGAGCAGCAAAAAATCATGATAAACCAGTAGTACTTGCTGGATGTGTTCCTCAGGGTCAACCGCAGTCCCAGCTATGTAAAGGGTTGAGTGTTATCGGAGTACAACAAATTGATCGTGTTATCGAAGTCGTCGAAGAAACTCTAAAAGGTGAGGTTTTATTTTATAAAAGTATCAGTGTCTCTAAATAATACATGGTTGACAGTAATTTCTGTTTGTAATGCTCCCATTGCATGCATTACAGTTGAGCCGTGTCAATCTGCCACAAATAGTAGATTGACACAGCTTAACAGTTGAACGATTGTAATAAGTACCTTTGCACTTATTAATTCATATACATTTATTCTTTTGATGTTTTTATGACTGCTAGGTATATTTTAAACATTTTTAAAGGGAACACTGTACGACTTCTGAAGTCCAAACGAGAAAAGGGAATAGGAAAACTTGGTGGTGCTCCACTAGATCTTCCAAAAGTGAGAAGGAATCCCCTCATTGAAATTATTCCAATAAATACAGGGTGCCTTAACCAGTGCACATATTGCAAGACAAAACATGCTCGGGGGGAGTTAGGGAGCTACCCACCAGGTAATTTAGTCCAAAAAGACCTCTCTTGTGTTTTTTCTACCGTTAATTAATCTGAACAAGGTAATATGCCTTCTGGTAAAAGGTATTCGTGTTTTTAATGTAGTTTGTAACGGCACTTGATAGACATTCATGTACTTTTACTACCTATGTCATTATTGGATTTCTTTGATTTATTTTAGATGAAATCATTGCCCGTGCTGAGCAGTGTTTTGAAGAAGGAGTTCGTGAGTTGTGGTTAACTTCAGAGGACACTGGTGCCTATGGACGAGATATTGGAGCCAGCTTGCCCAATCTCCTCCATAGGCTGGCGAATATCATTCCAGACGGTTGCATGATGAGGGTTGGGATGACTAACCCTCCATATATACTGGAGCACTTAAATGTAGGTGTACAGCACATGTTATTTTATGTGATTAGTAGTATAATGTAGGTTTTTGATAAACTAAAAAAAATAATGTATTCATCTCTTCCTTGAAGCGAAGCCTGTGATTGTAAACTGTGGCACAGTGAAATCTTTCATAGGATCTATTAGGAAAAATTAGAACATTTTCCTATTTATATTGCATGATATTATTCATGGGCATGTGTTACTCAAAGGATCATTCAATGGGTTCATACACCTTGTAAAATTTTGTTTACACTCTTTTCAGGTCCATTATCCATGAGTATCACTTCCTTCCACTTTTCCTAATTCCCAAATATCCTCTACCCCACTATTCTTTATTATTTGATGTTTATTTTTAAATGATGTTTTCTTTTTCATATAGGAGATGGCCAAGGTTTTATCTCATCCAAAAGTTTACAGCTTCTTACATATTCCAGTTCAATCTGGCAGTGATGGTGTTTTAGCAGATATGAAGCGAGAATATTGCAGGGCTGACTTTGAAAATGTTGTCGACTTTTTAAATGAGAGGTAATGTCAAAATTAACATTTCTATCCATTTTAGAAATTTTAAAACCTCCTAGAGCAGATCAACTCATAATTAAATTTTCTAGTTAGTACTAAAGCAAAAACTACTGCACACAAATCAAATTTGTTAACTTTTGCACATCTGGTTTCACATTATAAATATAATTTTTATTCAAGAAATCTCTGCATTTGAAATTACATTGTGTGTATTTGTCTCTGTATGTTTATATATTTACTTGGTGCAACTGTTGTGCCTGAGAAGCTCTATGACTGATGTTTGAAACCTTTTTCACAATTTGTGACAAAAAATGTTTTAGAAATATAATTAAACTTTAATATGTATCTCTACTGTTCCATGTTATTTTTTGTACATTTAATTTTCTAACCTTTTTCTAACTGAAATTACAAAATAATTTTTCATTAACTTAAGCATCTGTGGAGTTCATTAGTGCATTACAGTTATTTTTTTGTGTGTAAAGGAAATAAAAAAATACATTGACTTGCTAAAAGCCTTTAATGTTATACATATACAGGTCTCTTTTAGCCAATGAAAATTATTATTATTATATTACTTAATATAATGAAGGATCTTATCCTATCCCAACATGCTGAAAGCTTTGTAAGATCTGCACTTGGTGAAATTCTCAATGGGTGCTGTCCTTTTGAGGGACAACTAGCTCATTGTCTTCTACACTGCCCTGATGATTATTGATGATTTCCCCCTGGTTATCCCATCTTCAGGCATTGAGAATTTAACCTGGTGGAGATATTGAAAAATTTCACTATTTTTACATACATTTGCATATCAACTAATATATGAGCCAACCGGGTTAGCCTGGGGGTAGCATGTTCACCAACTACCCAAAGGTCGCAGGTTCGAGTCTCACCTAGGGCATGAGTGTCGTGTTTGTCAAATATGATTTGAAGAGGTGCAAAATGACCATAGCCATCAGAGCACCCTGTAAATGAAAATAATACTTCTACTAACTAATATATGAATTTTACAACTCCAATGGCAAAGCAGAGTATTTACTAAATCTCATAAATTGAGATGAGCGATCACCTGCATTGTGCTCCCTGACATAGTCTAAGCTATGTTAGCTACAGTTAAACCTCCATAATTCAAAGTGCCTTTTTTATTTTTCAGTAATATTCCCAGTCACACAGTAGAAGTTTGGAGAATAAAGGAAAAATAGAAAATAAGAAGTGTCCTAAATTAGTCTTGACATAGTGTTTACAAAAGTTTTTTTTTGTTAATACCACTGTTGAAAAATATTGTTGTATGCTCTAAATATGTATCTATATTGTAAAACAGACATTATGACTGATCATAAATTATATCTTAGTAATCCACTGTATCCAACAGGCACATTTATCAAAATCATTGAAAAAATGAGTATGGGAAAACGGAGCTGTGAAAAATATCTTTAAAATAAAAGTATATAAATAAATCATAGCTTGCATGTATGTTTTGTAAAAATGCATATAAAAATTTTACAGAACACTACTCTTATGTTTTAGAATATAGCTGCATTTAAATTTAGAAGGTTGAGTAATTTGCATTAAGCAATATATTTTACATATTGATGAAGGGTAATCTACCTGTTAAGGTTTGATGAGTCTCAGGTTAAATTTCCCCTCTATATCATAAGTTAATCCCTCTTCAAATTCCCACGACCTATCATTATAATTTTTTACATACATTTCCATAAATTTTAGGGTTCCTGGAATCACAATTGCCACAGATATAATCTGTGGCTTTCCAACAGAAACAGAAGCTGATTTTGAGGAAACAATGGACCTTTGTAGGAAGTATAAGTTCCCTAGTCTGTTTATAAATCAGTTCTTTCCTCGGCCTGGGACTCCAGCTGCCAGAATGTCACGTTTACCCCCAGCAGAGGTAAGATATATTTGGACTCCACACATTAAAGGGTAACTAAGTCTCATAAGTGCATATGCATATGCTTACATGGATTGTTCAGAAAGTTTCATATTGCTATAAAAATTTTAAAAGAATTATTTTTGCTTAATTTTCATTTACACAGGAAAGGGCATAATATTATATATTATTATAATATAAAGGGCATACATAATTTGTTGTTGTTAATGTGCTTGATATATGAGCTATCTTATTTTTCCATTCCTTCTTTCAAGAATAGAAGTTATAATATGATCAGAGAAGAAAAAAAAGAAGAGGTGTTTAGAATGGTAGGAACATAGAGAGTTGTTGTGGGAAAAGGAGGCAGGAAAAGTGGATGAAAGGAATATTTTGAGGTGACTGGGGTAGGAAGTATGTGGATGTGAAAAGAGATCTATTGTAGGGAAGGTTGTGTCTTTTTTCAGTTCTTGAGTTTATTGAAAACCTACTTAACTGATAGTTTATGATCATCATAATTGGGATTCTGATGTCCTCAGGCCCAAAATATTTCATTCAAGTTTATTATTTATCCTTAGACCTTCCAGTGCTTATAAAAATGGCATAAATGATGCAATTCTATCCAAGATTTGCAATAATTTTGAAAGCCATGTACATATTCCTTGGTGATTTTAATACTTATTTGTTCATATTGTGTGTGCCATGTGTTGAATTTCTCAATTTGTTTTATTCAGTTACAGGTACGATAGCTAAATGGTCTTACAATTTTATCTTCTTATTTTGTACTGTCATGCTTTACTTGTTGAATTGATCACATGTGTCTTCTTAATCAATGCCATTGCATTTAAGATCTTCATTAACTAACATTATTGCTTTTGGCATTAGCCTGAGGTTAGATAGGTGACTTTGAATCTACGATTTTACCAAATGTTTCTATAATTCTGAAAGCATAGAGGAATTCTTGCCATGCAAGGCAGTAGAATTTAGTAGAATTAAATCAATTCCATCAAACAAATTAATCATGAATAGACTATAGGGTTTTACAGATACATATTTGCTATACGGAGTTGGAAAAAACTCACAAAACCCAGTTGGCTACTTAATATGACCCACCAAATTTCAAAGGAGAATTGACACATTCACAGGGGGAAATGCTACCATTGCTCAAAGAAATTTGTACATTTTTGCTGCATGAAGTCCTTACTTCCAAGTCATCTTAGAGAAAGATACCTTATGATATTCCTGGCAGTAAAACTCAATTGACTATTCAACACGAGCCACTAAAGTTTCACCAAAGAAGCTCATAATTTTCTTCAAATTTCATCATTAACTTAAAAAACTCACTGCCAATCAATCTAATAAGTATGTATGTTTACCATTCAGTTGATTGAAATGGGTTGCAGAATAAGTAATCTGAATTTTCCATTCAATTTGTTAGATCCCTCTTTCCAAAAAATATATGATGATTTTTTTAACAATCCAAAAATTATATTAAAGAATTTAAGATAAATATTTCTATGAGTAAGTAAAATAATCAACTAATATCAGCGGAGTTGCATGGACTGTTGTAAAACACAGACATCACATAGCTAAAAAAATGCTTCTTAATGATTTACAATAGGATTAAACCTGTTGATATTGCTGTTTCAACAACCGTTTTTAATTATGATATTTGTCTTGAGATTGGAACACAATCACACAAGTTAACAGTTATGCCATAATAATTTAATGATTACTTCTAAATACACTAATGATAGTAACAGGTTAAACTGGCATGGAGTGACTGGTTAGTTCTAAATATGTTAAAACTTTCCAAAAATCACTACTTAAAGTATGAGGTTTTAATCTTGGGTAATGATGCAATGAAGTTCTTATTTCAAAAGTGTCTCTAATAGCTAAAGAGAAGGTATGTACCACTCAGGACCCCAGGAAAATAATTGTTCAACCAGTATGTTGACTTGAACAAGCATTTTTCTCCTTCATTGTTCTTATTTGTAATGATATATAATGTGTACATATATATTTACTTTGCATGTGAAAGGGCTAATGTTTTGGGCAAATGGGCTAATGTAACCATTGTTAAAGTTGTTACATTCTATAAGTAACAAATTGGCTCCCTCACTATTCTGGTGATAGATCCTGTATAATTCCCTATGAAAGATTTCTCTGTTGTGAGTAAGAGTATTTGGGTCTTTCAATGATATTAATTGTAATAGTTGTGGGTAGGATATTAAATTATTAGATTTGAGTGATTCATCCCTTGTAATGGGAAATTTTTTAAATGTTTATTTTCCTTGATCACTATGGCCATTCTCTATATCATCAACTTGATTAACATAACAACAAATCAATTATTGTTTTTAAATGTCAATTTTACATAAATGAGCAAAAAAATTTCAAACTTAAAAATATGAGGAAAAATTTCTCCAGGTTACTCATTCTGTACTTCAATAATTAAGATAGGATCTTAGGGGGAAAAAGGCAACAGCAAGAACACCAGGAAAAGAATTGCATTGGTAAAAGATTTCTTTGCATGAAGGAAGAAGCTAGTAACGGGTAACTTAAGTAAGTACTTGAAGTAAAGGTTAGTGAAAAACCTTCATTTGGAGCATAGGATTGTATGTTTAAAACCTGGTTTGCAATGAAGGATAATGAATATAGATTGTAGGTTTTTGAGAACTGGGTTGTGGTCAAGGATGGTGAAATTAAGTTGAACAGACAGGAAGGCAACTGAAGAAGTGTTTGGTGTGGCATAGGGAGAAGGTCTGATTGAATCATTCGCTGGAATAATCTGAAGGAGGCAGGAAAAGTGGATGGAGGGGTTGCTCAGAGGTGATGCCCTGTTGAAGACTGTAATAGAGGGTAGAATTTTGGCTTAGCAAAGTAGAGGAAGGATTAGATAGAATGAGGGCAGGTAGGAATTATGTGAAGATGAATAGAAACTTAAATTAGAATGAGTTTCAGTATTTCATTATTTTTTGGCTTCAACAAAAATTATCATTAGCAGGTAGATTACCAATCATCGTCACTCATTCTGTTACATGTCAATACATCATTGAAGTATACCTTGGTTGAACATGGGGGGAAAATTTAGTAAATGCCAGCTGGTAAAGTGTGAGATGTCACTTGTAAACCCAATGAAAATCATTAAAATTCCCATTGTACATTATGATATATTATAGTAACTTCTTTTTCATTAAGTAGTGTATTTTGCATTTAATTTCAGGTAAAGAGAAGAACAAAGCAGCTTTCAGAATTCTTCCAGTCATATCACCCCTACACACATAAAGTCTCTGAAATTCAGGATGTTCTAGTAACAGAATTATCACATGACAAACAGCATTATGTTGGCCATAACAAATTTTATGAACAGGTGAGTAATTCACAGTAATCAGAAGTGAAACTCTGTTGACATTAATGTGTAGGTAACAACCATGGCTTTTTAGAATAAGTTCTTTAAAGTAGAAACAATTAGGTGTTCATGAATGAATTACCATATACTTATTTATATACCCTACAAATCTTTTTCTCCCCCTCCTTCCTAATTTCTCGCTCAGAATTATGGCTACCCCACTCTGACTTTCCTCCCTCCCGCTATAAATTACTCTAAACCTATCACTCCAGGAATCTCCTGTATTCCTCCATCGTACCTACCATAATTGAATAGAATAAGTGTGCAGAGGGGTTAAATACACACTCCATCAACAAGAAGTCACCAGGTTCCC
>WURS02045041.1:0-11137 GCA_011762765.2 Rhinocypha anisoptera | reverse complement strand
ACGCACTTTTTCAAATTTAATTCCAACTCCCATATCTCACACCAGTTTTGAATCGCCTTAAGGTCCTTCGACAATAATCTCCTATCTGCCTCACTGGAAATATCCTTGTATATCACCGCATCGTCAGCGAATAGGCGAATTTTGCTGGTGACTACGGTATTAATATCATTAACGAATATCATTATTATTAATATTGTTCAGGGAATGGATGTTAAGGAGATGGATCGGTAATTGCTGGGTCCTTCTCTATCATCTTTTTAAAATATGGGAGTGACATTAGCTATTTTCCAGTCCTTTGGAACCAAACCATCATTTACGGTCTTGTTATAATTTATTTCCAAATAGGGAGCTATTTCCAATGCCATCAATTTGTAAACGCGGGTTGGTATTTTATCTGGCCCACAAGCCCACAATCTGGCGCAGGATTCTGAGACGAGAGACTGCTATTTTAGACATTGGCTCCTTAAATCAATCGGATAACGACTCGAGTTGTTTCCTCCGTGGAGTTATTGAAGACACTATTAAAGCACGAGTTTAATGTGTTCGCTTTGTCTAAACTGCTGGTAATTTTTTCTCCGTTATTATTTTGCGATTGCACTGTCGACTTTTTTTCCTGAACTTCACTGGCGTAAACCAAAATGCTTTACGGTTATATTCTAAATATTAGGTAGACCAACAGTGATCTATTGGAAACGGGGCATAAAACGCTAGAAGTAGGAATAGCGAAGGAATGAAGAGATTGGTAGGTGACAGGAGAGTTGCTAAAAGCAATCTGTTCCTCGGTAACTCACGTTAATGGTGGGTTTTTTAATCCTACTCCATTACGTAACTGCTTCAAACAAATCCTCTTGCAACTTAAAACTTATGAATTATTCCGATGTGTAACATTTTTACAGGTAAAGCTCGCTATATGTCGCATGAGGAAGATAATTGGAGGGGAAGCATAATGTGGGATTGGTTTGGGTGACGCCCCTTAATAGCCAGTAGCTGACTCTTGTTCTTACCAATTGCCTGCAGCGACGGCCATGCTTACGACGCCACCTACCAGAGGCTGCTCTTCTCTTTATATGCGCACATGAATATATTTTTTCCGATGTCCATAAATGAAGAAGGTTATTGCGATTAATTTTGAGCCTCAACTTATTCAGTTCTCTGCCACAAACCTTTCCTTCATGACTAATTCATCCACACACCCACTTTATGCTACATACTTTGCATCTTTTAATATAATGGAATTTGGAGAGTAAGGTGTGGTCAAAGGCTCCAGCGCGGAGGAATACGAGGGTTTAATGAATTCATGACGTGAAGAATGTTTTGGATTAGGCGAGTATTAATGATGTGCCTAATCTTGACACAGCATAGACCACTCATAAGCAAATTTATAGTCAAAGACATTCATTTAATGTCGTATGGATTATTTGTTTACACAAATAAATGCATATTTTCTCTGTGTGTGGGGCTTAAGGGTTCTTATTTAATTCCTTTCATCCGTTGAAACGATTGATACTTAGACAATCTGGCGTGTGTAGTCGTTGAGACAAAAACCTTATAAATTAGTCAGTATACCCATATAAATTGCCTTAATCGGGTGTTTGCCCTACTATGATGATATAACACGGTTTTTCTAAGTTTAACAAGTACAAATTTAATGATAATTCACACAGAAAGTTTCTCTGTCAGTAGAATTACTGTTTTATATCTCATTATTTGAACTTTTGTCGTTTAGGGGCTTATTTTTTCGCATAATAGGGTTCTACAGTTCGTTTTCAGAGTTGACAACATTGCATTTTGCGACACGAGAGGGAATGAGGTTACAAACTAATGAAGAAGCTTAATTGAGAATTCGTGATGGAGTTGACACGGATGGAATGAATTCATCGAAGAAACCTGTAAATGCATCAGTATCACCTCAACAGTAATTAAGGCATTCAAGTGTAAATATGACGCCGTATCAGCTGCTGTAATTAAAAACCCTTTATTAACGTGGCATGAGACCAGAAATATTATATCAGCCATTTACATCCTTGGTTACCATGTCTTCCTATTTTGCATATTTATCTGCCTCGCTTTAAAGGCGACGGACATCCAGGATAACTTGACGTAATGCGGAAGTGTTTTCTCGTACACTTTTTACCGGTTTCGCTCCGTTGCTCTCTTTCTTCTAATTGCCCTTCATGAACATTTTTATTAAAGTCAAGTGCAATATTTGCAAGTTTTGACATTGCTACTAATCACAGCGCGATAAACCGTTAAAAAAAACTCATTTTGTAATTTTATTCTGCATGTAGCTTTTTTTTTTAAATTCGCATGTTTTTATCAAACTAAAGTTCACACAAAGTTCACTGTGGAGGCCGTCACCTTGTGGAAATCCATGATAGAATGATGGTTTTAAAAAAAATAACTTTTATATTTCCACAAAAGAAATATAGTAAATGTTTTGTGGAAATATAAAAGTTATTTTTTTAAAAACCATCATTCTAAAGTTCACACACCTGATTTAACTTTTTTAAATTTACGTTCCCATAGTTATTTCCTATTATTACAACTTAAGATTAATAATTATCATTTTAGCTTCGATAAGCTACCAAGGTGAGAGGCATTAAATCAGAATCATGAAACAATAATATACTTAAGAATATCATTTGAGTGAGAGAAGAAAAACTTTGCACTTTCCACATATAATTTTATTTTTTTACGACCCGGGTTTCGTCACGTAGCGACATCATCAGGTGAGGTATACAGAAAATTCCGGCTATATATATACAAATCCAGGGAGTGGAGAGTTAGGTCCGGTGTTTGATAGTCAGTTTCTGGTAGAGGCTGGCCTTCGTTGCGTTGCTGGCGCACTTGATGTAAGAAACCGTCTGAGTTAAGCTAAGTTAAGCTAAGTTAAGTTAAGCCTGAGACGGTTTCTTACAACATCATTTGATTTTTATTTTCAGTTTATCGAAAGTTTTTAGCTTTGAGGACACATGAAAACTTTAAGTCACGTCCTGAAAATTAACTGTGCCTATGCTTTGTAACACCGTTCGTCTGTAAATGAAACTCCTAAATAATACGTGGTAATTTAATCAAACAGTGTGGTCATATCTCCTGTTAATCAAAGAAAATATAGCCTCTTCCAATCATTGATCAAACAAACAGTATTAATTCTGAACATACCCATCGCTCTGTCAACTCAAGAAAGGAATTGATGAACGGTATTCCTAGAGGCATTGATCTGATCAATTATCCTCCATAGTAGAATGGGTAAAGTTTACCGATCAAGTACCTCGTTCGTAGAGATAACGAATGCGGTGCATACCCGGTAAACATGCAGAGATCATCGAAGTATACAAAGTTTTGACTGAACATTGCTATCGTCTTGAAGTGGCTTGTTTATTTCTGGTTTTATCTATAAAATGGAAATATAAAAAAAATAATATCCCGATAAACTTATCAACGATAAAATTACAATATGAAAATGCTTCATATAACTTTTGTGCACAGTAAAAATTCACTTTAAACTTAAAATGTGCTAAAATATTGCAAAGTAATCCCATTCGCCTTAAAGGTAGACGGATTCTACCCTTTGATATATACTTTCAAAACTGATGACAAGTGGCGCATATATATCATATTGCATTGTGTTGTATGGTGTTGTATTGTGTTGTATTGTGTTGTATTATATCATATCATATCATATATCATATCATGTTATACTATACTACATTACATCACATTGCAATATATTTATATGCAAAAACATATGCATCCTCTTCTACGAAATGCTCTGCCGGCCGTCGCAAGGGCATGTGGGAGGCGGTGGAGTATGTAACACAGATGCATGATTATTTAGGACTAGACAAACATCTTTCATGCAAGTATTCATTGATTAATTCATGTAAGCTCAGTGTTAGAATTGATATGACGGTATAATAAACTTGCATGAGACTAAGAACTACGCCACCTATCCTCCTATTTACCCTCCTCATGATTGCAGCCATTTCTATTTTGTTCTCTAATCTTACGAGGAACAAATTATATTTCAATTCACCCGTTCTTTAGTATATGTTTCCGATTTGGTCACTGTGATCTGATCAGTAAGATGGGGCTTGTAACATAGAAGAGCACATTCAGTCTTTAATGACCTCTGCTATAACCAGACAGTAAGATTGGATTATTAATATGGATTCTAACATTATTGGAAATTTATCCAAAAAATCGCTAGGATGTTTTTGATTCTAGTATGTCCAAAATCAAAGAAAATAAACCATGGGAAATCCTTAGATGGCATCACGAAGGTTCACAGTCGTTCCAAGGGAAGAACGCAGGGCACAGTTGGGGGAGAGAAATAATAGGGAGGTAATTGAACAAGGTATATAATAACAAAGATATATTTGTATGGAGGAGAATGATTCATGACAGTTGATACTTTATTCGTTCGAAGGTTTCCGTTCGGCGTTCGGTGGATGCTCTCTCTATACTTCGACCTGAAGAAGCCAACAGGATAGTTGGCGAAACTGTTGTCTAATAAAAAAGCAACTTACGCGGACGCAACCCGAAAAAATGGAGAGAGCATAGGTCAAATAATAATTACAATTCTACTTCTGCGCTTAACGGATAAGTCATTATTGCCTGTTTCGGAAACCATCTTAATATTAGTACTACTACATCGTACTACTTATATAGCAGTCCCGGACGTCCAATACTTGTTTGGCCTCGAGGCTTGCACACGCCACGGCAATTGGTCCAGCTGCATTCTTCCTAAATGTTCGCAACATTTGATCTTATATTTATTCTTTTATTTTGCCTTCTATTTAATAAATATTTAATCTTTAAGGTGTCTTAACGTGTCATTTCCAATTCTCATTCGTTGTGTTATTTCAAGTCTGGTTTAGCTATTAGGCTCTTCAGGCAGGGAAAGTGGATATACAAGGATTGGAATGGAAGGGTAGGAGGAAGTTTAGGATCATAAGAGCCTCTTAAAATATGTTTTAAAAATGTGTCTTAAATAAATAATATATCTATATCCGACCTCGGTGGCGGCGGGGTAACGTCCTCGTCTGCCAACCAGGAGGTGGAGGGTTCGAATCCCGACTAGGTGGATTTTTCTATCTCCACCTAGGGCATGGATGTATGTGTCTTCGTCCTTGTTATTTTAAAAAAATGTTATGGTGTCCACTGTAAATGGACCTCTTAGCGCTGTATGTGGGCGATTGGTAAATAAAAAAAATATCTCAACTGTGATACTAACTTAATCTCCCCCTCTAACCTTTAGCCTTAGTCTTTGAGCCCTGCCCAGACCTAAGAAAATCAACCTTATGGTTGAATACTGTTGTGGTGGTGGTGGTAGATAACTTATTGTGTAAAAATGAAATCCTGCATTGTTATACTGTTTGACTACTGTTGCCTAGTGTGGCCAGATTTACCCAATGCATTGAATATTAATCTTCAAAGCAACCTAAACTCATGTATCAGATTTATATACTTACAACCATTGTAAGGGTGAACATATCTTACCTTACCTGAAAAAATTAAAAAGGATAAATGTAAAAAAATCTAATAAAATACTTCCTTTCCTGCATAAAATATTTGAAAGTAAAAATTCTCATTATTTAATAGACATGTTACAAAAGAAACCCATAAACCAGATTCATTGCACCCGCTCAAATCCCGACCTCTTCCCCATCCCTAACCTCCGCACCACTACCTACCAAAATTCCTTCCGGATCTCATCTATTCTATTCTGGAACTCCCTTCCCACCTCATTGAATTCCTCCAACAATCCGGACGATCACAATTTCCAAATAATCTCAAAAAAAAGAAGTGCATCAAGCGAACTTCACCCCACGGATGGTGCACATGGAGAAAAAAGGGACGCGGATGGACATCCGAGAACAACTGGCGATACTGACGCGTGTGCGGCTGAAAGAACCCATCACTAACGACCACCATGTCCCCCTTTGCCCCCCTCTTAGACATTCCACAGTTGCTCCCCAAAATAATCACTGATCCTTTTCACCTCCCCCGCCCCCACCCACAGGGTAAAGTCTTTCGCCATTCTGAGAAATTATCTACTTTGTATATTTCCTTCCTCCAAGCCGGACTATCCCTTCCTGTTGTCGGATGGTGCCTCCCCCCCCCCCTACCAATTTTAATTTTTCTTGCATAATGGAACTCCACAAAGTCTCGGGCTCAACTGTTACTCGTGTTGATGAATGAACACTTGTCCCGTCGTGAGAGTCTCAATCCATGAGCCTTGGCGAGAACCTCTAGGATGTTAGGTGGCAAGATAAAAAAAATATGAACGAAGCGACCTCATCAATCTTCAATCCGAAGATTGGTTTACAGCAGCTCCCCAAGTTTTCCAAATAAATATTTGAAAGTAAATATCCTCCTCATTTAAAAGACATGTTCCAGAAGAAACCCATAAACCAGATTCATTGCACCCGTTCAAATCCCGACCTTTTCCACATACCCAATTACCACACCCCTACCTACCAGGATTCCTTCCGAATCTCAACCATTGAATTCTCGAACTCCCCCTACCCCTACCTCATTAAGCTAAGTACCAAAAATATATTTAAAAATTATCTGTATGAACTAATACTTCTACTGCAAGAATTTTTACTGTAACTTGTGTATGTTTTGAATTTTGGCATGTAATACTATTTATTTTTTCATATTTCCTGTAATTTTTGTGCCTATTATTGTCAATTTTTTGTCCCGAACAGTGATTTTTTTTCTTTTTCATTACTGTATTTTGATCTTATGGTGCGTGCCCTAGAAGATTCAATAAACCAAATAAATCAATCAATCAAGTTATTCTGTCACCTGCCTGTATTTATTCATATCTTCGTAGTTCCTAACTCTAAAATTCTCCATTAGACTGTCTCTCGTGCTATCCTTGGCTCTAGGGCTCTCCTTTCCTATGACCAACGATAAAAGAACGGCCGAATACATTTATTCACATAATATGTGTGTAAATGAATATTTTACAAAATATTTTCCATAATACTTAATTAGTTGTGAGCTCGCAAATATAATATTCATCCATAATGTAAAACTAGTATAAAGATAAAAAACTAATAAATTAGATATTTACCAATATGTAGTAATATCAATAATTATTATATAGTCCTCTCTAGCGGTTTCTAGAGAGGACTCGATGCTTGTCGTGTCAGAGTGGTGAGATTGTAAATAGCATATTATTATTCACGGGGGCTATTACAGTTGCGGACATGATTTCATTGCAAACAAAGAAAGTGTGCAAAACGAAAGCGGACAATGTAGACGGAAAAATTAAGACGGCGATAGAGGAAGATATAAGTGTAGTGCCAAATGGTAATGGACAGGTTATCACACAAGTCACCTCACAGAAACAAACGGTGAATTTTTGGGTGTCACATCGAGAGGAAAAATATGCCAGTCTCTTTCAAACGACCACCGTGCCCACGCTGCGATTCCGAGAGCTGTCATGCCGCCAAAACGCTTTACCTGTCGAGAAGGGTTGCACGGCATGGGACTGCCATTGTTTCAAGACGCAGGTGACCACCCAGGGTCACACGGAGATTATCTCTCGGGAAAGTACATTCGTCAAGTCCTCCCATGTCCCTCTCTCTCTCTCTCACTTACTTACACAACACCCTTCTACCCATCCCCAGGGGTAGAAGCTCTCTCGGCAAATGGGACGGAAAACGGCGAAGCCGAAGGATGAAAAGTGGCGCCGAAAAAAAGAAACAAAAAGGACAACCGAGGGGGGGTTTGAATTCGACCGAGCTCCACCGAACACACAGCCGTTCTAAAGTGAAACAGAGGCACCTTGGGTTCCTCACGCGAGTATTGGATTGTCCCCCAAGGAAGCGTCATTGGTCCCTTAATATTTATCTTATTCATTGTGAAAATTATTACTGTGGTCTCAACAAACTCGTCTCTTTGCCGACTACACAGTAGTATACAGGGCTAGTTTTCACTGAGGAAAATGGGGAATCGTTGCCGAAGGACGCAAGTGCAATTCGAAAGTGGTTTGAGACATGACAGTTACAACCAAATTTGATACAATGAGCGGAGATGAACTTTTGGACGGATAGTTCACCAGAAAACGTTTACAATATACAAGAAACAGTTATAACAAACGTTTTTTTCCATATAAACATTTAAAATTTTTCCTCGTAAATTGAAAACAATAAATATGGTCATAATCGTGAATAGGGCAGTTAGGAGGATAGGTAGCGGAGTTCGTTGTCTCTTGAATGCGAGATATACCCACCTATAAAATTGATTACGTTGACCCTGCTAGAAAGTAATATCGAATGTTTTGCATGGAGGTTGTTGGGATAGTCATGAGTTGTGTGTGCTTGTAAGAATGCATGCTTAGTGTGAAATCACCCCCTGCCACAAGCCCTTATGGGGGCTTGCAAGGTAGATGTAAATGCCGATTGGAGGTGTAGGACTGAAGCGACTGGTCTGCAGGTTCAAATTCGACCGGCGAGCCCGTTCGAACGTTCCCCCGTTCTCCAAAACCAAGCGAATGAGAGAATCCTTAACCATGGGAGTCTTATAGAGCAATTGCATATTATGCAGTATTTATTTTTATTATTTATATCATTTATTTGGACTCATGGTTACGGTGATTTACCATTTTTATCCTCAGTAGTGTTTTTAAGGTTAAACACCACTGGCCTGTGGTGTGAATCTTCCACGCGAGAAGGTACAACAATAGCTACCACGACAGCGACCCCATATCGCTGTAACTGTAACTACGATAAATCCAAAACTCACCTCCCACCGAGGAATTCGGTCTAATCCTATCCCGCACGGATCGTCGAATCGCATACACATCGCCCTCCCTCCTATGCGCAAGATACGTAATAGGGGGGGAGGGGCGAGAGTGACGGTGTTTCCCCATTGGTGTAACAGTTGCGTGAACATGATACATCTTGAGAAGCGCAGTCAGTGAGGAATGAAGTACATGTCCGATTGAAGGGATGAAGTATTACTGGCCATGACTATCTTGAACAAGCGGGCACAACAAAGCTGAAAATGATGTCGCAAATCTAATGAAAATCAATTGTTCCACCTTTTCCGACTGACCAAGTTAGTCGAATTGAGTGGCGTCGCGAATGAAAGTGACTGGTAAGACGAGGAAGAACCGCAAATACACACCAGAAACTTCCACAAGTCATATTCCACTTTGGGTTTAACGGGTTTATTTAAGGAAATATTTTACATGTAGTGACAGTGACAATTGGCTCTAAAATTGCAAGAAAGTCAAGCGCATGATCACGCAATAACATTTTCATGTGGCCACTTTACCTTTCACGCATTGGTTAGTAGTACAATTAAAAATATAGAGGTAGCAGCCACAGGGAGCAACGTCGCATATATTGCAGCATTCATAAAGTTAGTTGAAGGATTTCTTCGCATGGATCAAAAGTAATCCGATTGGTAATATCGTATCGTTGTGGCGTGGTTTTATGATTTTTCCCGAAACCCAATGAGATAACGATTTTATCAACGAAAACGCGATAAGCCTTGCGAACCTTAAATGTGACCTGTCACTTTGGTACGTACCATAGAGAAGACTGAAAGTATTACGTTCATGTGCTGTACTTCCCAACAGAGGGAATGGTTAAGCGAATCACTTCTTCAGTGTGAACATAATTAAAATAAAAATAAAATAGATTTAGGAAATATATGGCGAAGAAACTTCTCCCTCTTGTTCCTAAAAAGCACATAGATTGACGGAACTGCAGTTAACTGTGGAAAGCGCCGTCGTGTCTTGCCTGATAGCGGACAGTATTCCACGACAGTTTTCTTCGCCCCCCTCTAGATCTAAAAGCCGAATGCATAAAAGTTGTGAATTGAGCCAGACCTTCTCTTCAAACCGCCACCTGCCTCCCCTCAAACGCCTGACTTCGCACTCTGAAGAGGCCAAGCCTTTTAAACCTCCAAGTGAGGTACTCCTGTTTCTGCTATTCTCGGATAGAGGAGCAGTTCGCCGGTGAGTCAAATAGTAAATTCTAATTATTCTATTTATTCATTATCGCTTGCATGAAATGAAATTTAAAATGGCGCAGTAAAATTATTGAATATAAAAGATATTCCGTACCTTTTGGTTTTTTCATAAAAATATTTAACGCAAAATTCATAATATATTTTGCATAAACTGAACTTAAGTCAAAATCTCAAAAAGAGTGAAAAATTCTAGTAGAAACTTTAATTGCATGGCGAAATTTTCTTTTTGATATTTTCAATCGTTGGTCAAAGAGAAGGAAAATCGTTTTTGGGCAGTGACGTTTAACCTTAAAATAACACCTATCAGTTAAATGGGCGCCCCAATTGGAATAAGACGCCTCACTGAGGAACAAATGCTGCGTGCATAACCAATCGCCGCCTGGTTAGCCTGGTGAGTAGCGTGCTCGCCGGCTATTTTTTTTAGGAGGTGGTGCAGAAAATTCATTTATGCACTCCCAGGGAAGGCGTCCTTGGGGAGTGTGTGACTCGGCCAAGTGTTCAGCTCGGCCCCTAACCCACTAAAAACCGCACCACCTGATTGTGCCTATTGATGGGAGGCAGCAACCAATTTCAGGCAAAAGTCATACGGCCGCTCACCCCACTCCGGCCCTCTCCAACGTTGGTCTTGCCATGGTGCATTTGTTGAAAAAGTGAATAAATGTCGGGGTTTCTAGTCCCGCCCAGGGCATGGGTGTCGTGTTTGTCCAGATGGTTTTTTTTCTATGACTTGAAGAGGTGCGAAATGACCATAGCCGTCGATGCACTCTATAAAACGAAAATACTACTACTACCACCAATCGTCTGTTTCCTATCCAGAACTGTGTGTCCCTACCAGGAGCATTTGTCATTCCTCCTGCCAGTACAGTTCTCGGGGATATAGTAACGCAAAAGCAAGTGGAAGAGGAGACGAAGGAGAATGTTATTGTGGAAAATTGTCCCCTATTTGAAAATAATCTTCAACAAGTCCCTAACTGATCGTCCGGTTCCCAGGGATTGGAAAGTAGCCAATGATACTCCCATATTTAAAAAAAGTGGAAAATAAGACCCCAGTAATTACCGAACCATATCGTTAACATCCATCCCTTGCAAAATTCTTGAGCATATCATCGTTAGTTCAATCATGGGGTACCTCGATTCC
>WURS02045031.1:0-11138 GCA_011762765.2 Rhinocypha anisoptera | reverse complement strand
TCTTATTTAATCTGGACAATAAAGTAGAATCCTCAGCATTATTCTTTGACTTTTCCAAGGCTTTTGACCTTGTGAACTATGAACACTTGCTACTGAAACTTGAGGGTTATGGCGTGGGAGGCACACCCCATGAGTGGATCAAGTCCTTCCTCCAAGGCAGAAGTCAGAGTGTTGTTATGTTTACAAATGGAAACAGAGTAGTTTCACCAGTAAAGAAAGTCAACTTGGGTGTCCCTCAAGGCTCAGTTTTGGGGCCAGTCCTTTTTTTATTGTATGTGAATGACACTCCAGCCAAACTTGAAACTGTTCCTGGTGTGCATCCTGTGATGTATGCTGATGACACTAATGTTTTGATATCTGGCTCCTCCATTGAGGACCTAACAAGAAAATCAACCAATGCTGCAATTTTGCTGCATGAGTGGTGCAAGCTTAATTCTTTCCAACTTAATGTCGATAAATCTAATTTAATTTATTTTGCCAATAAAAATAAACCACTGGCTACTATCACAGTCAATTTAGATAATAAGCCTTTGCCTCAGATTAGTAGTACCCAATTTCTAGGCATTACCCTTTATAGCAGATTATCAAGGGACGACCACATTAAAAAATTAAGGACTAAATTAAGCTCTGGATGTTTTCTCATCAGATCCATTAGGCATACAGTTAATAAGGAGGTTGTAAAGTCAATTTATTATGGGGAAATTTACTCACACAATTTGTTCGGCATTATTTTCTGGGGATCAACTCCCAATGCCAAAGTAATATTTAAAATACAAAAAAGGGTTGTGCGACTTATGTGTGATGCACCCTTCAATGCTCCATGTCGCCCACTATTTAAAAAATTATGTATCCAGCCACTTCCTTGTGTGTGTGTATATATATATATATATATGTTGCAGTTGTTTATGTTCAAAATAATATTTTTAATTATTCATTAAATAGTAGTATTTATTGCTACAATACCAGGGTTTTTGATAAACTGCATCAATCTTATGAATGCACAAGCAGAACTGCACATGGACCTAATCATATGGGCCTTTTACTATATAATAAGCTTCCAAAGGAGTTACAAAATCTGAAAAATGTACCTAATTTCAAATGTAAACTCTTTAAACTATTACTTTGTAATCTATTCTATTCTGTGGATGAATTCCTCCTGTCCAAACTGTAATATGTGTACATTTATACATTTGTATTTTTGACATGTCCTATATTTGCATGTTTTATGTACAAATCGCTGGACAAATAAATATCTTATCTTAGGTTTCGACACATTGTGTCACCTGATGATGACACAATGTGTCGAAACTTAGGTTGTCGCATTAAAAATTTGTGGAGTTCACCAAGTGATTTTCATTTCCGTAATGGATAACTTCCACCATATCACACCAGAAAATATTACTGCTGCAATTTTCAAATAATGCTGTCACACACTGACCAGCAAAACCTGTTTCTTATGTCAAAAATGATCTTCAACAGTGGCAGTATGACAGTATGTGAAAATTCACACATCAGGGTAATACTTCTATGTATTACCCTGCAATCCACCACAATAGAAATGACATTTGCATAATAAAGGGGATAAGTTCCTTTCCTTTCTCAGCCTGCAGTTTTCCAGGAAAATCTGGTACCCAGAAAATCACTCAGCTAGGGTTCTAGCTGGCGTCCATAAGCATCACCAGGACTTGACCTGGGTCCCCCTTCAAAAGACAACTACTCTATCTACTATGAAACTAAGGTCTTCAGTGACAACAAAAGCTTATTTGTATTTTTTTATTTTGTGAACAAAAATCTTTTAAGGTGGAGAACTTGGAGTACCTTCAATTGCCATATATGCTTTTATTTCTCGACAGCATGGTTGTCTCTTTGGGACAGTACCTAACCATATGTCGTTCCAGCCTCCTTCCCTCGAAACCATGGGGACAGTACCTAGCCACAGATCGTCCCAGCCTGTAAATTAATTAAATGCAGCCAGTAGACTGTAAATTCCATTTGCATTTGTTTTAATAAGACCGCCTTACTTTCGAAAAGTGACGTGAACGAAAATATATAGCTTTTTCCTTTGGGAACGTCCAGGAATGAGATAGATCCGAGATTACTATTGACGTTCATCCCTGAATGTCTCTCAATTGCCTTTCGTACCCTCCCTCCCTTCCCAGGGTGATTCGACTCCCGAGATATGGGTAAGTCCTGTCCTAACAACATTGGTTGGGAAAAAAAGGGATCGCCGAAGGGGGGCGACGTGGGTGCTATGGAGGGATGGAATGGGGAGAGTCCCTCCTCACCTCCTGAGGTATCCGTCCTGCCCAATGAATTCCGCCCACGCCTCCACCCCCTCGCCCTGCAGCCTGACCCTCGCGAATCCCTGGGGGGTGGCGGGCACCCTCCGGCCGGCGGCCGCCGCTCCCCCCTCCTCCGATGCCGCCGCCTCGCCTCCCCCGCCCTCCACCAGGATGCACGTGGGCCGGGTGCAGGTGCCGCACCCCGGATCGTCATCCTCCGGGTAGACGGCCGGCGTGGAGATGGCGTCCAGGCGGACGAGGTACCGGAGACTTCGGGCCGACTGGATAAAAATACAAACAAAAGATAAAAAGAGGGCCGCGGCCCTAAGAGGAGTGATCATTCATTTACATTTATTATTCACACAATTTAACACAAGTTCACGTTCATTGTTGCTTTAACGTCTAATGTACATTATGTGCGTGGCACTGGTACAAAGTCCTTTGATCTGACTCCAGTAAATGTTAAGGCTGGGCTCGTTAGTCATGATTTGGCTGACGTAATAATAGTACCTCTACCGGTAGATTCCCCTTCATCATAATTGCGCTCATGTAAGCCGCTGCAAGATGACACGTAATATGTTCGCTCGCGACGACGATTCTGGTGATACTCGACGAGCAATAAACAGCATTGACATTTGGGTTTCGCCTAAACGAATCATCGGCCAAGAATTATATAAAACTGACGTAGACCTTAATGAGTATACTCTTCTCTATAGCACCGCTTTAGGACGGATTAAATGTTTATATTGTATAATACTGCCCTAAGAAAGGTCTTTAAATTGTCTCCATGCTATTCTGCCTTGAGCATTTTCCTTTCAAAGTTTTCTTTCTCCAAACAAATGGCTCTCAAAAAGGAGCGATATCGCCGCCCCGTGGGCGTTCGAACCATTCATGGGGCCTTAGTAGCCTCGGATTCAATTGGGGGTCATTCTATAAGTGGGTGGTGAAAGCACAGAAAAGAGAGAGGTAAGAAAATCCTGAAAAACCTGTCATCTATTGTGCAAGAATGTTAAAAATTTAGAGATTATTTTACTGTTCAAAGAAACAGACCAAATTCAACTAGACAGACAGATTTTCGCATCTTGTGCGCGGTGCCTTTTTGGTATTATGCTAGAAAAATAGGCGATACAGTACAGTTCTCTTATACATCCAACGACTTAACATGGACCGAGGCAACCTAGGATAACACGGAAGGCTTATGAGCTAACATAAATTACTAAAAAAATAAGATATTAGTAGTAGTATTGTTGTTTACAGGGTGCTTCGACAGTTATGGTCATTTCGCACCTCTTCAAATCGAAGAAAAAACCCTATTGGACAAACACAACACCCATGCCCTGAGCAGGGCTCGAACCCGCGACTTATGGGTTAGCCGGCGAGCGCTCTTCCCACCAAGATAACCCGGTCGGCAATAAGATATTTCCATGATATTTCACTGTAGGACAAACAAGTAATAAAAAAAGAAGATGATAACGTAACATTACAACAAGATATAAATCAAGTACATAATTAGTTGAAAGAAAATAAGATGACAGTTAATTGTAATAAAAGGAAACTATTAAGTTTCAATAGAAAAAAGTTTGATTATGAGTACAAAATGGACGGTGAAGTAATCTCGGCAGTCAACAAATGTAAATACCTAGGTATTATCTTTTCGAATGATTTAAAATGGAACCAACACATTGAGTGCATTGTAAACAAGGCTTACAAAGCTCTAAACTTCGTGAAAAGAAATCTTTAAAAAGTGAAAGGAAAAAATATCAAGGAATTAGGTTGGGAGAGGATGCAAAAGAGAAGAAAAATTAACAGGCTATGTAAAATGTTCTAAATGTATACAGGAAATGAGGCATTAATGGGACTAAAATCTAAAACCCATAGTGGCTGCTGCTTTGGAAGGAGTGACCACAAATGGAAGATGAATTTGTTAAAGCAGAAAAAAGATATCAGCAAATACTCCTTCCTCAATATGTAGAGGAATTAAATACTGGTACGAGCTACCACGGAGACGTTTTCGTTTCCAACGTTTCGAGCCTTTTCCTAATAATGTTAAAAGCTTTAGGAAGAGGGTGATGAATATCTGTTAGCTGTATACGCATATTGGGGGATTTCATGATATATTATTGCCTCTCAATGCGTCTTAGTTTTCTTTTATTTACTGTTTTGTTTACTTGAAGGTTCATTATGGTGATTTATATTTTGTATTTTATTTTTACTTTCCTTTCTCCCTTACCACCTGGCTTGTAGTTATCTGCAAGGTATTATTGTAAATAAATGAATAAAAAATAAATAGATGCATAGTTACATTTATTTAAACCAGTTCTAAAATAATACATATACTCGCATAATACACAAACATAATATATTATATGTTCATCATATGCTCATAATATTTTCTTAAACAAAATATTTTCCTTTTCTTTCATTAGGAAAATATTTGTCTTGCGTCTACTTCCAACTTCCATTTCTTTTCTCCAATATTCTGCGGTAGCATAATATCTGCAGTCACATTATCCTTCAACATTTTAAATAAAATATTTAATTAAAAAACTGATAAAACCAAAAATGGATATAAAAAATTTATAAGCGGTTTAAGAATGTGGAGATGTTTTTTATATTTACTTCGGGATTTTTATTCTAAACTATTCCAAAAAAGTCTCGGGCCGTAAACCTGATTTTTCCTACTTCCTCTTAGTTGTTTCATATATAAAAGATCGCTATCGAAAACACGACATTAATAGAACCGTGGCTTAATTTATACGCCATAGGTGACGGTTGGGACTACAACCGCGCCGTAGGTGATTTCCGGAGATAAACGTCATCAAGTGCTTGAGGGAAAAAACGAACACTTTTTAAGGGATGATAAGATTTAAGAGATGATTAAAAGAATTTTATGAAATTTTGCAATGAATCCGTGACTCGCTAAAAAGCTTATCAGTTTGTGACTTTGTAAGGATAAAATAATGTTGTGAATCCCAAAGCATATATCTACCTACATGGAGATCGAATCCGTTGCCGAAATCCGAAGTTCGTTTGAAAGAGTTCAATTCACGTGGTACAGCCACAGCAAAATTATCTGTACCTCTGAAATTAATCTGATCAGAACTCGGATACCTAAAAAGGTGCTGTAAACAAAACATCCCTTTTCGAATGTTTATGCTTCGTGTGACGAGCGGTTGACCCTGATCAAATTGCAATTAGTATATAAAAATTGTAATTCATATTCAGCGCCAAACGGTTAACCAAACGGTGCCATTCGATGCCAAACGAGTTAAGCGAGAGGGTGGCGCGCTCGACAACTGACCCTAAAGGTCACGAGTCCGAATCCCAGGGCAAGGTTTTGTGTTTGGCTACAGCTAATAATTGTAATAATTCCTATTTGGTTAGCCTCAGCAATGGCATGCGGTCGTATAAATATTCGCACAAACCAATTAACAAGCCCAACCAACAATTTTGGGAAAAGCTTAGGACGAAAAAAATTCAATACATTCGATCTTCAATGATCACTTAAAAGAAAATTGTTTTATAGCTGTATCAATAAAATTGCATTTTATTTACATTTTAAACATTTCTAAACATATCCACTGTACATTTCCGTCTTCTAGTGTTTTCAAATAATATAAACACTTTTAATTTATTATTTAATTTTTATATCGATTTTTTATTATGAAGTTCGGTTCTCTGGTGAATACAGCTGATATTAATTTTACAACGTGATGTTTTTCAACATTTAAAAAATCTATATAGAGAATAAGTTTAATACACAATCTATGAGTCCATTATTTTAAAAAATTGAAAATTCACTCTCAACAAAATCATATAACAGTTCAATATGGAATATTACATTAATATATTTAAAGTGATTTTTGTTTTGATATCAATAATAAAATATTTTAAAAATCATTTTTCTATTTCTTATCATTACTGAACGTAAGAAAAAAGATGATATAATATTAAATATTTAGGCTGAGTTCTGCCGCCGAGCTACAAGGAGAGAAGTTAGAACAAGTGGAATCCTTTATCTACCTGGGATAAAGGATTGCATTGAATGTAAGTTCTATGGACATCAAGAATAGAATAGTCCAGGATAGGAAGGTGTTCATGACGAAGAGGCAAGTACTATGCTCAAGGAAGATATCACTACAAACAAGGAAGCGATATGTGAAAAAATTCGTATGGGGCATGGCACTCTATGAATCAGACATATGGGCCATTGGAAAAACAGACCAAAGAAGAATAGAAGCCTTCGAAACATGGTGTCCTGGAGGAGAATGCTGAAAAATCAAGTGGGCGGACAGAGGAAAGAGGAAGTGTACAGAAGAGCGGATGAAGCTAAGTCAATGTGGAAAAGTATAAGGAAAAGAAGAACAAGGTGGATAGGACACACACCCAGAGGCATTATGAGTTCGTGAAGAATGTAATATAAGGAAAAATAGAGGAGAAGCGGGGAAAACCGAGGTACAAATACATAGGGAAAATTATGAGACGCGTTAGAAAGAAGACCCACCTACGGGTGTAAGAGAGCTAGCACTAAATAGGAAAGGATGGAGTCACTCATTCTTCGGAATGAAGTCCTGATGATGATTTAGGCTATGGATTTATTCAGTCACATATAAATACTAATTTCCAAATCTGCCTGATTTGATGCAACGTTTTATCAAATGACGCTATGAAGCATTCAAGGATACAAAAATATTTTCAAGAGTTCATGTCGATAAAAAGATAAAAAATTATCTTACATCCAAGCTCTTAGGGTAAAATTTGGGAAACAAATGACATTGTCAAAACTCTTATCAATACTTCCACTGTAGAAGACAATGGGCTGCATGACAACATTTCGCTACTGAATGCTGTGTGGGGAAAACTGCGCACTATTGGTGAGGAATTATATTTCACCGGCTATCTGTGAAGTAATTCGCACGATCCTACCCAAACCAGCGTTCTATATTATCAAGAGAGTTTCTTTAATCAAAGTACTGCAAAAAGAATAATTGATGAAATGCTTCGTCGAAAATGTTTAATACTGGATTAGTATTATGTGGATATTTTTATTTTAAATATACCTATTTATTTTCAATCACCCACACACAGCACTAATAGGCCAATTACAGTGGGCACTATAACCTTTTTTAAGATGTCTAGGATCTCTATACAGCTTGATTTTGATGCTTTTCCAGGAAATTAAATCTAACGTATACGTTTCGTAAATGTGCATTTCGTAAAATGAGAAAAAAATTCAAGAAATTATTCCGCGCAAAATTTTTCAAAACTGATACTAAAGTGTACTCAATATTTTGTGTGGGTATTGGAAGGTTTCTTTTTAAAGATAAAGAAATTCCACGGGGCAATATCTTCTCAGTTGCTACTGATGTTGCGTCATAGATGATAGAGAGTTACAGAGGCTTTCTAGATTATTTAAATAAGCTGTTATCAAACATATATAACTTGTAGACAAATTTTAGTAGCCAAAATTCTAAGTGAACGCCTGCTTAGATATTAAGTTATTTTGTCATGTCATGATATTATGTCACCAAAGCAAACAACAAGTTAAAAAACAATTCATAGAATGATACATTGTTTAGACAACTTTGATGTGATAAATAGGAAGAATTTAAACGATTGCTGCCTAATTCAGAAGTTAGTTGGGTCCTCAAAAAATGCTTGCCTGGATAGATTTTTTGCACTCCTTTCTCTCAGGGCTAGAGTTCTTCGAAAACAAAGATGTTGCTTTACTGGAAAACTTGA
Organism: Rhinocypha anisoptera; assembly: GCA_011762765.2. Lineage (NCBI taxonomy): Eukaryota > Metazoa > Arthropoda > Insecta > Odonata > Chlorocyphidae > Rhinocypha > Rhinocypha anisoptera. The sequence continues at coordinate 3,114 of WURS02045031.1, read as the reverse complement.
TTTCAGAAATTAAATTGCTTATTTGTCGGACATGTTTTGCAAATTTGATTAAATAAAATCTGCAGCTCTAAGGTGATCAAATGAATTTAAAAAAAATATGTTATTTCTGTGTCAGTAGAACTTCTTCTGTACGAGAGGAACGAGTTTCCAAATTTACTGTGAGAATTCACACGTAGAGTAATAAGGGGAACCAATCCCCTTCTGTGCATCAATCCTTTGCTTTCTCGGGAAGAACTGGGGCCAGAAAATAAAAAAGCCTTCCTCACCTCTCCTGTTCAGTACCAAAGCGCTTTATCCGCTGGAATATCAGGCCCTCATGTGCAATCATAAATACAATAATTAAACGCCTGAATAATGGGTAATCTACCAGATACGGTAGATTACCCTTTATTTTCCCACTACAGCTTAACTTTTTTCTTTCTCTTTCTTTTTTCTTCTTCTTTATCTTCTCTTTCAAATCTGCGTACTTCCCACCCCCATCATTCTATCAGTAATCCCTATCCTCTCTTCCTGCCTCCACCTCGCTTACCCAAGATTCTACCCTCTCTATCACAACATTCAACAACCCATCGCCTCCCTTTCCTGCCTTCTTATTTGGATTTCACGCAACAAACGCCCACGCCCATATTCCTCCTCCATGCACCATTCTCAGCACTTCTCCATTAGTTTTCCTCTCCGTCCACTTCACCTTCTCCGTCCTTCACCAACCCCACATCCCAAAAGCCTCCCAATCTATGCTCTTCATCCTTTAAGCTTTCGGATTTATGTAATGCTACGCTCCACAAGAGGATTTTCACTGATATTTCCTTTAATTCTTTATTAGGGGTCCCTCTAATCATTTCATTCCTTTTCGCAAAGGCCTCTTTTTGGCTAATGCAATTCTTCGTCTAATATTATGGTCACTGCGTCCATTTTCCTCTATGGTGCTTCCCAAGTATATCTACGTGTTCCGCTAATTGCCCATCATAAAGTGATATTTAGCCTAGGAATATTTTTTCTCCGCAATCTCATTACTTCCGTTTTCTTACTGTTCATTTTCATCCCAGGTAAACGTATGCAACATAAAATAATAGCTGTCTGTCGATACGAGGGTTGGTTTGCATTCCGTCATCCGCCCATTTGTTCACGTCGTCGTGTTTGCCCGTAGACCTGGAGACCGTGGATGTCTTTACACGATAAATGACGTCGCGAATTACGACCATTCCGTGAATGACGACACCACGCGATGAAAATTAAAAAAGGCAAATCCACCGGGTTATCATTCAAGGCGATCATGCACAGTGCAAAACGACTTTCATTTCCTCTCGCATGGACCGGAGAACAATGCATCCGCGGCGGCTGTTTTCGTCACGTTAAAGATGGCGAGGGCGCTTCAGAGATCATATTGCCATTATTTAAAAAAAAAATAGACATCTCCATCGCGTTATCTCGTCAATCAATGGTATTTCCGCCATTCGCGGTATCGTTCTAAGACATCCTTCGGGTGAACATGGCCGGATTCAAATGGGTGTGTGTGTCTGTTGATTCGCAAGGGGAGACAGTCCCGGTGTTCCTTTGAACACCTCTACCAGTAAGTAGTTGACATCTATTTTGCTGGGATGGGGGTGAATGGAACTGTTACTGTTCTGTTGTCTGTGCGAAAATCGAAACCTTTGAATGTGTGTGCCTGTGTGTGTGTTTGTGTGTGTGCCCGTATGGAATTCAGGAATCGCCGTTGGGGGTGCGATGATTAAACCACAAAACTCATGTCTAGAAGAAGGAAAGGATAAAAGGGAAGGATCTCGGATGATTAAATGTATCCAAAGAAGACAGTGTGTTTGTGTTTTCCGTGATTGTCGTACTTCCAAATGTCTTTCTCGGACTAGGAGTGGGTTGGCGGGTGGGAGAAACCTGGTTGCGAGCATTTTTGTGAATCGCTGCCCGGTCGGCAGACTCGAGCTGCGCCGAACATCTGGCATTTAACTAAGCGACCATTTCCCAGAACCTGGCGTATTGATTTGTTTTCATCGTGTATTTATTTAATGCAGTTTTTTTTTCATCGCCCGTCGCCCACAGGTCATCGCGAAACCAAAGGACTTTGGTTATCCAATCGACGTTCTCGAAAATATACTGTCCTCGTTGATGAATTCTCTTCTCGGGATTTCCACCGGGTTAATTGTTCTGCCACCGACGTTTCAACGGCTGACTCTGCCATCGTCTTCAGGGTGATGACTATCATCATCATCACCCTGAAGAAGATGGCAGTGTCAGCCGTTGAAACGTCAGGGGCAGAAAACTTAACCCGGTGGAAATCCCGAGAAAGAATTCATCAATAGTATACGCCGGGAAAGCATCAGATCCTTAATCAGATTCCTTTTCCATAAATTATATCATATTCCTTTCCAGATGCTATGCAAGCAACGAAAACCTGCATTAATAGTAGCAGTATTTTTGGTTATAGGGTGCGTCGATGGCCATGGTCATTTTGAACCTCTCGAGTTCGCAGATTAAAACCATTTGGACATCACAACAACCATGGCCTGAGTCTCGAACCCGCGATTGGGTCAGCCGGCGAGCGCGCAACCCACCTGGCTGGACCCGGCCGGCACCCGCATTAGTTTAAAAGAATTACGTACAGACCTTTATGAATGGCAAAACATAATACATTAAAGAAATAGAAAGATAAGGAATCTATGAAGTGAGAATCACAGTCCCCCTTCTCCTTAAATGATCCTTCCGGTAAGAAGTTTAACAAAAAGAATCATTAAAAAAAAACAATTGAAATCATTTTCACTTCATCCCTCTTTATTTGAAAAATGGACGCTCCCTTCCCACCTCACCCTCCCCTTTCACTGAATTCTATCATTTTCCAAACCAATGACTCTATGCTGGAAGAAATAAATACCTTTCATCAAACTCCTGTCGCCCTCCCGCCCGTGGATTCTCACGTCGCCTAATGAAATTTTGAGACGGACTCGAGGGGCGGGGGGAGTCACATCAAAAGAAAAGCGAGACGGGGGATTGGGGGGGGGGGGGGCCCAAATGAAGGGGGAAAGGAAGTGAACACAAGGGAAACCGTGAACCTAATTTGGAATATCAAGAAAAAATAAGGGGAATTATTACCAAAAATTCCCG
>WURS02045020.1:0-11138 GCA_011762765.2 Rhinocypha anisoptera | reverse complement strand
GGGCCCCTCCCGGCCGGGGCCGGGGCGTTTCTCCACCGGCGAAAAAGGGGGGGGGGGGGGGGGGGGGGGGGGGGGGAGGGGGTCTTTCTATCGCCACACGTCAGGAGCACACACACGGCCAAGAAGCGCGTCCGTGAGTGGCCGTTGTTATTTCACTCCTATTCCCAAGGTTTGCTTTTAGGTAGAGGAAATTTCCATCGTAGTGCCGTATTGATTGACCACCAGCCGCGGAACAAGCCAACTCAAAGCGGGTCTTCTCCTCTTACTAGGCGAGGTTTAACTTCCTCTAGCGAGCATTACGAAGACACGAGCTCTGGTTCTCCACTAACGTGAAGCACAGTTTCTTTACTTCACATTCTAATTTCTGTTCGGCAGTTAGTTGATTTGCATTCTTCTTTGGAACAAGTAACTGATGTTTAACGATGTATTTGTCGTAATGAATGTTGGTTTTGTATTTTAGAGACGGATCACCTTTGCAAGAATATACATACGGTGTCCCTTTTTAGAACCGCTTTGCACGAATCGATGGTTAAACCTTCGTAGAAGCCACCGAGAACTGTTTAACTCGTAGAAGACGCTTCTGAGGAAGTGAATAAGACTTGGTTTAGTGTGCTTTACCATAATTAATTTATATTTTACTAACTATTTAGCATAAATAATATCTATTTGGTAATATATACTATCACCAAGTGATCTGACTGATCGCAATTTATCTGCATTTTAATTTTATTCAATGATGTTGCACCTATTTCATTCAGGTGTATTGTTCACTTTTATGTTTTTAGTTTCTAACTGAAAATTTGATTTCAATGAAACCAAGACAAATAAAATAAATAAATTAACTATTAAAGTCATAGATGCGATTATAATAATAATTGCCGATCAAATAACGAAATTTCCGCGAGTAAAGATTGATTAGTTTCAAAATAGTTTACAGATTTGTACAACTTTGTACTGCCTATGATGATTTAATATAGAGTTCATGACAACACTTGTTATGTAAGACAAACATTTACTTTTCATTTGAATTCTTAGTAACCTTTACTTCTCTCTTGTTTCACATCATGCTCCATATTATTTATATCGAAAGTAACAATTACACCGTTTTATATAACATTACTCTTACGCAATCTTACGTTTTTTCGAAATTAGCTCGTGAGTTGTGATATGCAAGTTTGTAACATTAAAATATCGGGTAAATGTTTGATAATAAATTGAGCTAGAAAGTAGCTAGATAATTTCGCAACTTGGGATTACGTGCCACCTTTTCTTATAAAATGAAAGTCAATAGCATGTGTCACCACTCACTACAAAATCTGCCGTGGTTTAATGTGCATAAGAAGTTTGAACTTCTAGTAAAAGGAAAAGACTAATTTTTTAAAAATGTGAAATAATCTAATCAGTTTATTACATGAGTAATATTACGCATCAAAACTTTATTCGTTGTTTCAATGTTCCCAATTAAAGGTGTATAATGTAAATAGTATCCCTGGAAATGGAATAATAATCGGAACGGTGGTAAATGTTATTTGGAGGAACTAACGATGAGCAAAGACAAGAGAACTCTTTAATTATAATCCACAAATGAAGTTGACAAATCTCGAATCCTTTTGAAAGTTCCATAAAGTATAGGGTTGAGCCTTTAGGAAAGAGGTACATAAAATGCATGGCGACCTTCACATCGCCGCGTGCCCTAAACGTCGAGGAGCAAACGGCCACGTCATACTTGTATCCGAATGGGCGGGAGTGCATGTCATTTCGACTGTCGGTTTATCGCCATCGCCTCGAGAAGGACATGATTTATGGATACGACCAATAGAAACCACGCCGCCATTCCTCAATGTGACTCGCCAATCGCCCGTGCATTGCATGGCGTCGGAGTGTGTAAGGGAATGCACATGAAGAGGGGAACATTCGAATGGACTGTGCCCTCTCATTGGGTAGTACCTAGTACTCCATGGGTCCACGGAAACCAACCTAGTTTGTCGTGTCGCGCTTTTACACCTCACCGCCGTCGTCATTTGTTTTTAACGGATTCCTTTGGGCGCGATGAACCACATGCAGTGTCGTCGTGTCACGTCGCTCCAAGTTGCGCGAGGTTATTGATCAAACAAACCTTCAGGGGGTAGTCTAAGAAGCCTTGCCGCCAAAGGATGCGAGCTTCAAAACGTGTTCGGAATAATTGAGGTTAGGTCACCACGCTAGTTCCATCGAACACCGGTCAATATCTGGAGCATATGTAAAATTCATATCATCTCCATTTAAAAATATATTTGCACTATTTGACTTTTTTGCTTAATTTATGATTCACTTAGGCTGTGTTTTCTCCACCCTTGGATAAATTCCAGGAAATATCTTCGATCGCAGATGGGTTACTTAATATATATCGTAGCCTACTCTTGTGGGAGTTTTATGAACACGTTATTTTGATATGGACTGATTGATTCTATTTCTTGATTATACTTAATCTCCTCCCTCGATAAATATTAGGAAATAGCGACAGTATGGGTTTCTTTTAAGTATATTCATGCTTAATATTTCATTCCTTCAAAATTTTATTTACTTCATTTGATAAACAGTACTTAGATTCATGCTTAATAGTTTTGTCAATAATCTCTTTGAAGATTTACCCACATTCTTCAATTAATAACTCATATGACTAAAGAGTTGAAGAGGTATTTGTGTTAAGACGAGGCACAGTTGTTAAACCATTCTTCAGACTGCAAACCTGGGACCATTATCAATAAAGGAAGCTCCGATCGGTTGTGCACGGTTTAATTGATTACGATTCAATCATTTCCGCGAGAACTATCAAGGTGTGAAGAGTCTGGCAGGTGACAGGTTAGGTTGGAGTGCTACTATAGATAAACCATTCTTCGGACTGAATGCGTAGAGGACGGTCATTAAAAGTGGCTGGGGACCTTCCCGACTGGTTGTGTCTCCTTTATCCGATCTAATATATGCGAATAGACAATAAATAAATTGTCCGAAGAGTCATTGAAAGAGAATGAGACTATAGTTACCACAAGAAGGGAACTGAAAGGATAGATAGGCATGGAAGTTGCCAAAATGGAGGGACACAATAAGTATTTCAGACAGAATGGTAGCTAGTTTGCAGAGTTGAAGACGGATTTTTGTTCAGGTGAGGCTAGCTTGTTCTAATCTGGAGTGTGTCAAAAACCTACCTTAAACAGGTAGATTACCCATCAATAGAAAACCCACTTAGATAAATACCTCTCTTGGGAGCCTCAGGCGAATAAACTAATCATCAAGCTAAGTCCTCTTTGTTTTATAATAAGGTCCATTAGAGGTACAGTGTCACCAAAGGTGCTATTAAGATTGTACTATGGAGAGTATTACTCTGCTTGCTGCAGACAATTAGATCCTGGGGATCTTCATCTCATGCTCCAAAAAAGTTTGTAACCCAAAAGAAAATTGTACGATTGATTGGCAACGAGTACTCTAGGGCCAACTGTCAACCAATATTTAAAAGACTTGGTATTATTCCTCTCCCATGTATCTATGTACTAGCCTTATTTGCCTGTGTAAAATGTAATTATTTTTGTTCTATTAAAAACTCTGTTATATATAACCATGGCACCAGAGGTAATGGAATCTCCACACACCACCTATAAGAACCTAAGGGGTTTCTCTGGGTCCAGATTATATGGGCATAAAATTGTTCAGTTGGGTTGAAGGCAATTCATTAAACCATAGTTTTTAGAAAGAAAGTAGAGGACTTTTTATTTGAAGAGCTTTTTTATTCTGTAAATGAATACTTGGGGCGGTCAGTTATTTTTACATTTTATTTCGTAATTGTATTTTGATCTGTAGTTGTACTTTTATTCTGTACTGTATTTTGCATCTTTTTTTCTGTACTTTTCTTACCGTTTAATCTAATGACGTGCCTCATATCAAGCACGGGACGTTGTATTGATCCTTGGGAAAATAAACCTATTATTATTATTATTACAATGGGTAGATCGCCCATCAATTGTCCAACGGGTTTATCTGAGAATTCCCGAAAGCACCTTCCGGGACCGAACTCGAAACTTTTCGCGGTTTGTTTACTCAAGGGCCGTCACGACGACCGGCACGGGGGAGAAGCATTGAATTTTATCATCTGAAGCACCTCTACGGGGTCTCTCGCTTTCCGCGAGTCAGGCATTTCCCATACGTCGAGATCAATGGTTGAGTGCAAGGCACAATTTTATCCAACGCGATCCATTTGAATTCCGCGGGTGGAGAGGGCGAGGCTCTCCGCACAATGACAAGCACCCCCGATGATTCCGCAGCTCATGAATATGCGTTGTCTACTCACGGAGTTCCGAAACTTTTCAATTTGGGTTTCGTCGGTCCATTATTTCTCGGGCACACCACTCGGTCGTCAATGGGTTTAAGGTAACCACGCGAATGAACTTGTGCTTTCGTGTTGTCGTGGCGACATGCACGCACCCTTTTATATGGTGTTCTTGGTTAAATTATGCCGTTAGCATGGTGGCCGATTTACTCTTCCATTTTTATTTTGCGTTTCGCTGTTTTAAATGGTTCACACAATTCGTAAGTGGTCGTGACCGTTTCCCAAATGAAAAAACTGGAAATTTTCACACTGTTCTTTTAACGACCGGTTTCGTCTCAATAGCGACATTATCAGGCCTATGATGTCTCCTAAAAAGTTGAGCCTTAAACTGTTGATATTGAAACTGTTGATGATATATGCACTTGCTTTCTCCTTGCTCCATCTACCAACATTTCCCTTCACGGGTACGTGAAAATCAACAATGGTACATGTTCCAATCGTCAAAACTTGAACGTAATTACAGCGGTGAATTACTAATTTTCTTCGGAAAAGTATGGCGTTGAGGAGGCTGTAAACTTTTGAGTGATCGTGGCTGCTCTGGTTGGGTTATGCCCTCCCACGCATTAGGCTATGTCACTTCGCCACATTTGCGGAATTAAAAAGACAAAATGATTGCTCATTCCCAGACTCCCTACTTTGTTCTCTCGTTATCTGTTTGCCTCGTTGCTTCAGTTTACCAAACTCATATCAGTCCCCAAAGAGCTGGGATCACAATCGTTTGAGGTCGTGCAAGGAAATTCGCAAAACTCCTCGGAGGCTGGCGGGAACTATGACAGACGAACTTCGTTTGTCATTATTTGAAATTACCAGACGGGCCGCCGTTCTTCCGCTGCTCCGTGAATTGCGAAGGATCGGGGTCTTCAGTATGGTTGAAGACTTTCTCGTGGGAACCGAAAAGTTTCTACGTACGAGTATGTTTGTCTTATCCCCCCATTGTCTTCATTTGCTACCACTAAATTTACGAAGGTTATGCGCATCAAAGTTATCTTCTAGGGACCCGTTTTTTTGGTTGACTGTCCTTTTCGTACACACAAAACTTACCCCGACGCTTCACGATAAAATCTGCCGTAAAGAAACGAAACGCCGCCTGTCATAAGGACAACGGTGTTCCCATGGTGCCTCACAGGGTGCGGTGCTGTCGCAGAGGTAGAAGAACTCCCAATGAAATCGAATTGACATGGTAGGGAATATTATTCATTCTCATTCTTTTCATATACGCGCACACATGATGAGAATCGTTTACCAACTTTTATTTCATTTCACCGATTTCTTCGTCTTCTCGACTGGGATGACAAGGGTGCGCGTCTCCGTGAACATGACAGTTTGTCCTTGAGAAAAGAGGCCAGACTTAAATTGTAGGCATTTCAGATGTGAGTTTTGGAAAAACGAAGAGAGAGAGAGAGAGAGAGAAAAACTTGTAAGAAGATGAACAAACATTAGGATAGCGTTACTTGTTGAGGAAGGTTTTCGGAGGAAGGGTTGTTTTTGGGGGAAATGCGAAAAATTAAGAAAGAAGATCTGAGGATATATTACATGGCTTGTTTAAGGATATGACGTAAGGAAAAAAGAAAGGCAGCTGACTGAAGGGCAGAGAAAGGATTAGAACTTGGTCCACTCGAACGGGGCTTAGAAAGTTACGATAAAAGAAGATTATCATATAGACAAAAATAAATTGTAAATACAGAAAGGATGTTTGAGAAGATCAGAAATGTTATAAAAGTTTTTAAGTGGTTGTATAATTTCTAATTTTCAATATAATTCCATTTATTTGTATTATTACGTTTACCATTTGTTTTGAGTCAAACTGATTATAAATTAATCAAAAAGATGATAAGAAGGAATAAAAAAGGTTACGCAATTGCTGAGCTCACATGCAGGTAAAAGGCTAAAAGAAATACTACAATACCTGTAAATACACATTCCTCGTAGGTAAAGAGTAAGTGAAAATATAATTCTGGTGAAAAGTTCTCGGTTCTCGGTATTCGCCGTGAAAACACCAGACCATGCGAAAATATAATTCCTTAAACAGAGAAGGTGCTTGTGAAAGTCCAGGTCTACTGGTACGTAAATTATATCAGCATACCTACGTTCCAGGGACGACACGCCATTACTCACCAGACGACTACGAGAGACAAATTCTTGGAAACCTAAATCCCCCCACTAAATAACTATCTTTATGAGTAACAAGAATTCCTCCAGAGGGATTCATAATGAGGCTCTAAGGGCATTCCTGGAGATCTTGTAGACTCTGGAAAGTTTATCACATCCTCCGAAGAGTGCGGCTTTGCACTCTCAAACCATAATACGCAACGGCTTCGGATATTCTCCGTTTATCAGCGAGAGACAGTTACCGCAGATTTAATCACATACCAAAATTTCCGTATTTAACGTTCAAGAAAATCACTGTTCGAAAATCTGCATCGCTTTGTTCTGGAATGCAGTTAGAACCTTTGAAAGTATCGATAATTAATTAAAATAAATCGGTTATAGTAAAAAAGATATTAAAAATATATTTGGTGTTAAATTGTGTTGAACTCTATGTATTATATATTTCTTTAACAATATATATTAGGTAAAAACTGTTATAATTTGAAAGATTTTAAAATTATATTTAGAGTAAAATCTTGTTTAACGTAAATTTGTTTATAAAAGGAGAAGTATTAAACATTCGGATCAAGAGACTATTTTTCATGAAAATTAAATTCTACTTTTAAGGTGAAATTTGACTGATTTCATTCTTTTGCGAATTTAAGTGCACAAAATGAATGCAAGACATCTCTAGAAAAGCGTTTACGCTGTGTGAAAATCTGCACATAGGCCTTAAAGACTTTCGAAAAGCATCAAGATCAAGCCGTCCTTAATTGTAGTATTGTGCTTTCTGCTCCTCCTTACTAGATATCATCCTCTTACCTCTCAGCTGAATCAACGAGATTTCTTAGAAAACAGCAACGTAACAATATTCTCGCAATATGTGTATCGCCTATTATGTTATCAAAATAAATCGTTAAGAATACGTAAAAAAGTTTAACTCATTCATCCCAAAACATTTTTGCGGAAATGATGAAATTAAAATAAGAAAACAAAATGAAATCGATCACTAGGTCGAAATTTTTAAATTAATGAGACCCCTGATTCTAATGCTCATTTTTGTGAAAGGAAGGTGCTCTAGGAAAACCTTGGTAGACCCACGGAGTTTTCGTAACAAGAAATTCTCTAGTTATGAATCCCGTACAACGTTCGAGGAACCGCAACTCAACGATTGAGTGTTCAAAATTTTGTACTGTGTGTGACATTCAAAGAAAATTTCGTACTTGTAATGCTCGATAACCCCCGGGAAGTACAAAGGCTGAGGAGGATTTAATTAAATTTTGGGAACGTCCCTTTCCCACGTCAAAATTCTGAGTCGTGCATTGGAATATCACATGAAGTTTTCGAGTAGATATTAGAGAAAATTTTCCTTTATTTTTTTTTAATTTTCGATCGGTGAAGATGTTCAATATTGCGATGTCTATGCACCGTTTTCTCTCCACTTCTCACTCTCCCGAGGCAAAGAGGACTTCTTTGGAAATGCCGCTCGTTTTACATTTAACCTTCCAGCGCTTTGTTAATTCAATTTCCCACCAATAGGAAAAAGAATCATCTGCAGACGCACCGAGAGGAAGTAAATCGATATAAAATTTAAGATGAACTAAAATTGTCGTATTTAATCTACATCAAGAAAAAAATAAATAAACTGTTTGGGAAAGAATGGCTACTTCTCATTTGGCAGTTTCATAGTTAAAAATTGAAAATGTATTTTTGAAAGTAGTTACACTGCAAAGAGAGTCATCGGAGGGTAACGATTCTTTTGATGATGGTCACAGAGACAGAGCGGGTACGTGCGGCGGGCAGTTAATCATATGAAGATATTGCTGGTAAGTTACAATTTTAAACAACTTTGAAACTGAGGTCGAGTTAGAACGACAGGATAAAAAGCAAATTCGGGAAAACAAGAGCCATAAGAACCTTGTTAGCCGAGTAGCAAAATCATTTTAAACGGATAAAGCTAAATGGATAAGGCTTAGAGTAAGTGTGAGTTACGAAACTTTTCAAGAAGACGAATATGCGATGCTATGGGGAGAAGCCCAGGAAGATAAGAAAACGTCTCATGCTCTCATATTTATATTCTTCTCCGTGAAGGTGACAGCATTTGAGGAAAGGCTTGGGGGCAATAAAAATGGAAAACCTCGTTTCGAAGAAGAATGATGATCACAAGGAAGGTTCGAATGACTAAAGAAGTTCTACGAACATCGTGGGACCGGAAAAAAAGTATAATATTTTCTTTTGTGGACCTCTTTGAAATGCTATAATATGGATCAACAAATAAAGAGAAATAAAATAATGGATAATCAACAAATAGAGAGAAATAAAACGGAAAAACAGGCCAAGAGACCGAAGAAGTGAAGATATGAAGAGATAAGTTAAACAGAAGCGTTGAATAAAGATTTCACAACACTTGCATTTTTATCACAATAATTTTCCATAGAATACACGAATACATCTATGTCAATACATCAGCTTCGCAACTTTTACGTTTCACATCTATACATCATTACCTTTCCTACAACCATCTTTTTATTTCCCTTTTCACCTCACTTTGTGTGTTTAGCATTTTCAAATTTTTAGGCAACTCATTGAATATTATTGGTACTACCACTTCCAAATTTCTATTCCCATGTGATGTATAATATTTTTTAGCATTAAGTTTTATACAATTTCTTAGCGATAAATTTCTTTTTGTTATATCCTGGATTTTGTACATGTTGCTAAAATAATTGTTAGTGATAACCACATATTTCTATAATTTGTCCACTCGTAGGATACCCTAATACTTAAATATTTCTTCTTCATTGAATTTAATTGCCTTCACTATTTTTGCTTCAACCATTTTTTTCAAGAATGTTCTTTGTTTCTTTCTTATCATGTCTCTATTGGTTTTACCACTAGCGCCACAAACAGTGATACAAATTGAATCAATTTAAGCTCAGGATCTATCTAAAATATGACGAGAGAAATCGATTATTATTTTTTCTGAAGATTTGATGCAATTAATTGGCAACTGATTCGTTAAAAATCAAGCTATTCGCATTGTGAACAGGACGTAAAATATTAACAAGTTTCATGAACTTATCCAAAATATCATCAAAAGGCTCGTGAGGTCAATGCTTCGGACAAATGAGAAATATCTCAAACTCCTGCCAAAGTGTTAGTTATTAATCAAAGGAATTAAAGTATATAGTATAGGGTTTATCATGTCTACCGAAAATAATTTTGTAATGTGCCATTAAAAAAACACACGATCATACTTAACGAGGTCAAAAAAGGCTCATTTCCACGCTCACAGTCGAGGTATGGATATAATCTTCGACAAATATTCTTGCATATTATACATACTCTGACATATAGACAAATACTCATGCATAATTTTCGATATTGACGTTTTGAACTGTTTTTTTTTCTTCCCGGTTATATATATATATAATATCCAACCATCCATGGGTAAAGGACAGGAGTCATGTCATGCCTCAGCAAGTCACGAAGTCCTTTTCAACGATCCTACGCCCACGTAGTCCCCCGTCTATCGCTTCGGCCGTGGGCGTGCATGCGTCATTTCCAAGCGGAGAGCTTCCAACGAGAAATGGAAATTCATATTTTGACTACCGGGCGAACGGATACTCAAGGTTGATGGTTCTTCTTGGTTCCTTTCCGTTTGATGGAAGAATATGAGTTTTCGTGGTGAAGTTTAATGCCCTCAGTTGTCATCAATCGCAATGTTATCTTCTAATAATAAAATGTCAGTTATTCGTTTCCAAATATCAAAGATGGTAAAATAAAAACCAGTTGAATACCACAATTTCAGGCAGGTGACATGATTATGTATGTATATACCTCATTTTTGGGATTTCGCTCGTCGTTCCCTGATATTCGATGGGGAATCCTTACAAATATTAATTTTCTGTTGTAATATATTGCCATATTCTTCCCGAAGGACAAATAATAGCACCATTTCCCGTATTCCGGACTGAAATATACGTAATGTCCTTGAAAGTTTTTCGCACGTAACTCTCAAATAAGCGTCCACAGATCCTGATGCGTTTAATCCCTATTCCCAATCCCTTTCAGCCCTTTCTCTTTGATCCAATGTACACAAACACAGCGGGGGACTAGCGTCGCCTGGAATAAACCAGGGAATCCAGGTCGAGCGGAGGATTGATTTTTTTGCGAGGCAAGTCACGAAAAGAATGTTCCTGTTCAATTCTTTATGGAAATGGTTCAATGAATTTCAGCGAGGAGACGCCATCTAGAAATTGCGAATTCGTAACTCTAGAAATGCCGCATTACTTTTTATATTTATCTTTTTCGCTAAATATTTTTTGCCCATAGATTTAATTCATTGCCTATGTTCTCAATGATGCCCTGGATACGCTCTTGGAGATTATTAGTTTTCAAAATGTTCCTCCTGTACCTTACTCTCCATGCCCTAAATGGATGCATATGTTCTTGTCTATATGACTCGCTTGATGGATTTTTTCACGTGAACTCTCAAAAAAGCTTCATTTCTGAATAATGATCACAAGTTCTGATAAAGTATTAAGCCCATCTTTTTCCCGATTTATCCTCAGCGGTAAATGAAGAGAATATTCAAATAGTCTTTTGGGTTATGTAGCACTTACATGTGAAACTGCTAGATATTTCACCGTATTACTTTCGAAAAACGTATTATCCAACAACGATGATA
>WURS02045009.1:0-11138 GCA_011762765.2 Rhinocypha anisoptera | reverse complement strand
TCACACCATGATAGGAGGGTAGGGTAGGAACTCGAGGAAAGGAAGGAACAGACGTCAGCACCTCCGAAAGACACCCGTGCACACACACACACTCACAAACATAGAAACACATAATGGACAACACATGAAGGTAGGAATATGGCGACAAGCGCCATATATATATATATATATATATAATTCATGCAGCAATAGCCTCTCCTCCCCTACCATTCTCATCACATGTTCATTAGTTTCTCGCCATTCATTTCACCTTTTCCGTCATTCGCCAAAGCCACATCTCAAAAGCTTCAAATCTATGCTCATCATCCTACCTCATGGACAACATTTTGGATCAAAATAATACTATGCTCCCTCTCCTCAACTCCTTCCTTTTCGCAAAAGCCTCTTTTTGCTAATGCTGTTCTTCGTATAATATCCTGACCACTAACGTCCATTTTACTTAACTATACTTCCTAAATATGTAAAATTTACTGCCTGTTCTGATTTATGCCCTTCTAGTATGATATTTAGCCTAGCCTTCTTTTTTCACTGGAATCTCATTACTTTTGTTTCCTTACTAGGTATTTATTTCCATCCCAAACCTCTCACACTGCTCCTGTTAATGCAACATCAAGGTCTGCAGTCGTCTGGCCGAACTACTTACAACGAAAAGAATAATAAAATGGAAAGGAAAGCAAAGTTAGGAATAGAATGAAGGCATGGCTGCCCCCTATGACCGTTCATCTTTAATAATATTGATGAAGCAAGGATAGAAACAATGAAGAAAAATATTTACATCAGAAACAATTTTTATACCTTTATCCAAAGTCTCACTTACTAAACTTTCTTAAGCGACTGTTCGTAGGAGATATAGGATACTGGTACTATATTTGAACATTCATTTAATTTTGATTCTTATAAATCACCTAATAAGGAATATGCCTCTAAGAAAGAATGAATAAATAAAAATTAAAAAATGGCAAAACAATGAGTGTGCAAATACTGACCCACTCTCATTTCCTTCTTCTACTGTTAAGTAGTAAATCTTCTTTTTCCTTTAGTATCCTTTGCGATTCTTAAATTTCGCTCACTCCTTTTAAATTTCCTTCCAACTCTCCTTGGCTTACTTTCTTCTCAACCCATTACAAAGCTTATTAACAGTCCATAGTCAAATAAATGACACGGATTACACACACCCGGTCGAAAAAAAAGGAGCTGACACACTTTGATCATTTGGTTGTAGGCTGAAACAAGAGATTAGATCCAATGGGGCAGGAGGGGGGGGGAGGGAAATAGTTGGAGGTGAGGTGGATAGTAGGCAGTGGTGGGGGTAACCCTCCTCTGAAAACTTTAAGAAGAAAAAACACCAAACATAATTTCGTATTTTCCAAACTGTAGCTATCCTATGACAAATATATAGTAGGTAATTGTTAATACCGAAATATAAAGGATAATTCTAGGGTACCTTTGCAGCAAATTTTTCATTTAAATAACATGGCCTGACCTAAAACGTGCTCAAAAACCTTAGAAAGGATACATTTTAAAGTTATTTTTAAAGACTATCAACATTAAAATTCCCAAATGTTCTGAAATGGGACCCTGCATTTACGCTTTCCAAACAAAAATATGCAAGTCCAAAGTTTTTACCTGTCAATGGTTATGAATTATAAGGAAAGCTCTAACGCTCTGTAGCTAGGTTTACAGCGGAGGCAGTGAGCACCCTTAATAAAGTAAGCCAAGTTAACAGAATGATTTATATTCCCGTGAAGTTTCACAATGCATGGGAGGGAATCCTATACAATAACATAGATACACCATGCACCACAGCCAAAATGTAGGAGAAAAATAGAAAAAATTGGAAAAAGAATGGGTCAATGTTGTCATGGAGTGAATTGAGTAGAGTGGAGAGGTGGAAGAAAAGGGAAAGTTCAATTAGTGATAATATAGAATTTATAATGTTAAAAAAATGAGTTTTTTCAAAACTACAACTGACATATAAATCTAGTTACTTTATTCGAATGCTATTAATTTTAGATGATATTGATTAATTATTCCAAAATTACTTTTGTTTGATATTTCACTAACTCATAATTCAAACTCTTACTATGAAGTGTCAGTATAATACTTTAATTTATAAAACCATATTTCTGCCCTTGGCCATGTTTTCCAATTTCTTACCACACTAACTCTTACCTCTTTAAGGTACACTGTGTCCATTCAATATAGTCAGGCACTTACTTGCAAAGCATTCTCTTTGGAGGCAGCTTTCTTCTTAGCATATCTCCCTTTCCTTGTCTTATTGATGGCTGGGGTGTTGCTTCCACCAGAGGACTGTCCATTGTCAGGGGTTGGGTTAACTGGAGCAGTCTGCGACCTACCATAGGTCTGAGATGCGATGGAGGAATCTCCATGTGAGCCTGCAGCAATGGGGGATTCTTGACTTGCCGAGCTTTTCTTCGAGGTCAACTGTGCTGTTTGCTTCTCCGTCTTGTGTCGTTGCTTGACACTAAAGGAAGCCTGACCATGACCCAAAGTAGGATCAAGTGAGGCGCTTGCATTATGGCCCTCTGGGGGGCGTTGGCAAACTTCAGCAGGCCTTTCCAAAGGAGAAGAGGGTTATTATTGCAATGCCTGGCTGTTATTGATGCAACTCATAACTCACCTCTATTTATTTAAAGAAATTAGTACTGTACACAGCAGTTTTGCTGTATTACAGTGCAAGGAAAAGCAAAACTCAACAAGATTCAAGCATCCAAAGGGAAGAGAAACAAGCAAGGAAAGGCAATATGCAATGAGATAGTGCTTGCTAGTTGGTTATTTTGGAATGAATGGGAGACAGCAAGGTCAGTATCTGTATTGGAGGAAAAACAATAATGGTTCAATGTTATCAGCGAGTGAATTGTGTTGAGTGGAAAGGTGGAAGAAAGGGGAACACTTAATCAGAGATAATACATGAGTAGGCATGAGGAAAAATGAGAATGTATGGGATGTTGTTGTCCCCTCTGAAGCTGATGAGGGAAAGTAGGAGGCTGAAATGAATAGGAGTTTTGTATGGAATGTTCACATGAGAAATACATAAAGCAATGAGAGAAAAGGAAAATATACTTCAATCACCCAACATTACAGAAGTAATGGATTCATTAGATATCCATGTCACTGCACAATCAAGGCCCATCAAAAGAATAAACAATAAGGGTTTTTGTTAGTTTGAAAATAAAAAATTCCCAATGCAACTATTCCTTACCCATTATAACATCCACCTTCAGCATGTAAAATACCTTAAAAAAGTTCTGGTACAAAATGCATTGAGAGGTTACATCAACTCTTGTTTTACATTTAATTTTGAAACAACCAGCAGAAGGCTAATGGTTCTGATAGAAAACCAAAATTTTTAACCATAAGATTGGTTTTGATGGTTGAATATAGATTTCATCAAGCAATAAATCCAGGGTTGTGTGGACGTTTAGAGAATAGGTCAGGGGAGGTGCAGTTCCTTTCTTTGTGATACCTAGGAAGATCAGGTACCCAAAAAAGGATTCAGCTTGTGTAATGCAACTGAAGATGTTCAGTGCTAAAGCTTAATGGATATCTATTATGCGGAAAGAAAATACCTAGCAAAAAATTATTATTAGCATTAGTCTGTCATTCAGCGGTTCGTGTTTGATGAGTACTGAAAAGTGTTAAGAACATTTGCCATATTCCATATTGAAAATGCCCACATTTTCCTCGTTCAAATCCGTGTGGAATCAGATTCCCAACAGGGAATCCATTCCCTATAAGAATTTAAGAGACAATGATTTTAATGTATGGGTAAATTTTCATTTAGTATTTGCTCTGAGTAATTTTCCTTACTAGAATGTTTCCCCGCATGGGTTTATCACAGGTGTATGGAATTTAATATTTTTGAGATTACCCAACCACATTTTGTTTTGCAAAAATAGTAATCCTACATCTTCACAACTTTCTTTTTACTTGCATTCATGCTAATTAAATTCCATTCTCTTCCTTCTAAATATATTACCAGTCATGCTTCACTTCGGCGCAGGAAAAAGAATGGATATGACAGGGTATATTGTACCGCTTTTTCTTTCAACAGGTGGGTATGTCAGGCGCAGCTCGGTGGTAAAAAAAATAGTACCAGAGGTGTTCAGGAATGTTATTTTAGGAAAATAAGTAAGTCCTCAGAACATTTACTTTATTTCTAATAAGACAAGCGATCTGCACGAACGGCTTCAGAGGTGGTGAAATATTAACTACGAAGAAAGACTCACCAATTTTTTTCTGATGAACCACCAGAATTCAAGTCTCTCGTGTGACATTTTTGTGTCCTTTTCCTCTTTTTCTTGGTACTTACAGTAGACGTTGCTGTGCACAAGGGATTTTGTACATCTTCCTGACGAGTTTGGTTTCGGCCATCTTTGTGCTGTTAAGGGAATTCATGATTATAACAAAAAAAGCTAAGCTTTCAAAGGTCCTGGTCACACCTTTTTATTTACTGAGAGCACGTAATGAACGTTTGGAATTGTACATATCAATGGAAATAAATTGGAAATCATACCATTTGATTTGAAGCTTCCATTTCCATTGCAGCTATTTATCACGTCTAAAGTTTAAAAAAATGACTAAATCCTCTTTTATACACACGCGCACCATACACAACATTAACAAATTAACTATCTACCCATATCTGCCCTAGATTCACCTCTGGAAGCATCTGGTAGTTAGAGAAAAGTTGCGAAACGAAAACCTCATTGCTTTCGTCTGGCTGTCATTGGTTGAATCTGTGCGAATAGCGAACGTGTCTCAACTTGACGTTATTGTAATAAATTATATTTCTATTACATCAATTACTGTTTTGCCATTGCTTTAGTCTTATTCCAAAAGCAAATACTTTTCCGTAAATGAGTACATTAAAAAAACAAAGTTTTCTCTCTTATAATTCCCAATTAATGCTAGTTTTCTGAATAAGGGTATTAATATTATTTCTTCTCTGGAAACAATTCCACTCGGAGTTATTTTCATACTTATATTTTTCCGTCGTTTCAGAGTGACTTTAGGGAGTTCACTGATGAAAAAGATACATTTTTATAACTTTTTTTTACAATATTACCTTCGCTCAGGCTTTCAATTCATGTCGCCGTTTATCATACGTTTGATAACATTAAGAAATTCCATATGTATTTTTAATAGCCTCCCGATATATTAAATTCAGTGTAGAAATCACTTGCTACCGTAAGATTTACACGCGTCAACTGATACCGTCCCTTCTCTGACGTCAACAGGCGATTTACTCTAGCGACAATTATTCTAGGCAGGGGGCGTATATTGTACCTTGATGCTCGAAAGAATATTCCGGGTATTCAGTATTCTATTGTTTCTTGTTCCTTAATTCGCCAGTAGGCCTCCCAAGGCAAGGTTTCGTGTCATAAGATATTTCCCGCCCAAAAGTGCTGTATTGATATTTAGTGAAGCATTTTCTTTTTCATAACTTTAATGGAATAATTTTTGCTTTGAAACTATAAAATTATATTTCAGCTATGGATGCTCGAGCAGAAGTGTTGAATTTCTTGCATCTTTTCCTTCATTGAATCGGAGAGATCGAGCGAGAAGTAATGAAATTTCCAAAGTAACTACCATTATGAAGGATATAACTCATTATTTTCGTCCATCGAGAAATGACGATAAGCATTCAGAAGAACTTCTACGAGTTAAAGAATGCGGCAAAGCCAATTCTTCCGTTGAGTGTCGACTAGATACGAAGGATAGCGATTGCGAGTTGTATTTGTCAGATAGTGAGAATGAGAGTGATGCTGTTACTAATAAGGTAAACCCCTACTTACAAGTTCAGATTGCTGGAATCAGTGCATGTAAAAGTTCTCTTCGAAAGAGGAAACGTGTGGGCGCTAGGTGTTCAAATGGAAGGAAAAGCAAAAGGTTAGAATTCGAATCACCTGTTTCGCAGCGTCGAAATGTAAACGGTGATAATGAAGATTTGGAAGAAAGTTTTTACATGTCACCGCTTCGCCTCGACAGTGATTCTTCACCAGACCGTTCACCTCCTGGCAATACTGCCCACAGCCAGAGACTTCCTTCTCCGTTTCTCTCCAAGACAAAGAAATCAAATCGCATCACCAAAAACCTTTTAACTCTGTCAAAAAATAATACCGCTAACTCAATTTATTGTCCTCAGCAAGTAACAACTTCTGTCTTGGCGTCTCCAGTGAAGAAAGAGAGATTATATTTGCATGGTGATAGTAGTGGTTCCCTTCATAAGTATTTTGGAAATGCTTCTGCAAATAAATCAGGAAACCATAGGAATGGTAAACATACTGAAGTTGCAGTCATCAATTTAATCGAAGAGAGTTCTTTATCTCTACCTGAATCGCCTAAACTGCTAGAAAAAAGTGGTCCTGAGTTGAAAAATGTTTCTTCCAGAAGAAAAAGACAAAAAGATGCAACTTTCAACGGAATTACTTTAACAAAAAATAACTCTGATGCAATCAATGATACGAAGACCGGAACATCTTCTGCAAGTAAGAATGTAAATAAGAATAATTCCGATTCCCCTCAGGGTAACAGTCTCTTAAACTATTTTGATAAATCCATTACTCCAAGTAAATCAAAAAGAAAGAATAGGAGAAGAAAAAATAAGAGAAAAGTGAAATCTAAGGCGAGGGAAAATGTCAGCGGTCGTATTTTGGCTCTTTCGCCAAAAGGAGTAACATCTGCTGATGATAATCGTAATGGACGTAAGTATTCAGTCCGGCTAAATAGTGCATCCATCATTAAGAAATACAGAAGATTCACTCATAAAGCATCTGCCAGTTCGGCGAAAAAAATAAATTGCAATGCAAGTGGGAAAATTCATGACAATTCAAGTGAAGAGACTTTTGCTACAGGAGACGATACAATTGTCACTTGTAAACCGTCAGGAGATGAAAAAACAGAAAGCAGCACTAAGGTGGGCATCTCAAGGCGAAAGTCAGAAAGAATCTCTTTAAAGATAGATTCTTCTCCATCGGTAGTCATAGAAGGAATTAAGGAATCAAGCTCCTTGACAGGTATAGTAAACAACATTTTTTGACCCTTTAAATATGAATTTGATTAACGGGATTAAATAAGTATTTCAACTCATATAGAGACAAGTGGACGATCGTTTTGATGTAGATGAAACCAGAGGGGCTATTGAAGAGTCGTTAACGTGATAAAGTCAAACATGTCAGGGCACGAGGTCCCCAGAGTAATTAATTATCATAAATCCCATTTTGATTAATATTGAATCCTCAATACTCCTTCGAATGCCAGCTTAGCAAACGTTATGTGGAAGGCAAGTGTATGGACATTCCCTGCTCTTTCACCTGAGACAACTTGGGTCCTCATGGCACCCGATGAAGACCACCCTCCTGTTTAGCTTTGGGAAAAACAGTTTTCTCAGGTTTTCTTGGTTGCTATTCATAGTACCAGACTAATAACTTCCAACTTATACAAAATGGGAAACTTTGTCTCGGCCAAATCGATTTCCCACTGTTTGTTAAAGTTGTCCTCCTGCACTGAAATTTATACATTATTTTGTTTGAAAGATCATACAGTGTGTCCCAGAGGTCTCTCTTTGTAGCAATATCAAACGTACCCTTCACTCTGTCCAGAACCCTTTGCTCATTGGACAACTGAGACAAGATTCTGCATGGGTGAATAATTTGCCTTCGTTTCAAAATACACCCACCAGATTTTTTCCTTCCTATATTAGTGTAGCGTTTTCTTAAAGATTTGTTACACCTGCTCTCATTTCCTAAGAAATCACATCCCTGCTCCCTTTTAAACTATTCTCAAGCTGATTTGTTTGGAGCAAAGATATACATAGATTATTTTATCATTCTCTACGTGACTATACTCTGGAATTCTTTCAGTCTATTTCTTCATTCTTGTGTTATCTATAGGTCTTAACTCATTTTGGAAGCCCTTCATATGACATTCTATTCACTTATCACCATTTTCCAATGAGTCATTATCATTACTTTTAATTTCATTATTACTTTTCATCACCATTACATTTACTTTTCTTTCTGATTCCACCATTCACATCTTGAAATTATATAAAATCATGTTCTACGTATGTTTTTATAAGTTTTTCTAATTTCAAAGCTTATATTATGTTCTGCAGCAAAATGCTTCTGTAGTGGAAAGGATTCTTTGCTTGTACTAATAAGGATATTATCTACATCCTGCTTCTTTTAACTAAGTCTAAAACTTATAAACTCTAAATAAACTTCTGCCACTGTACTTTGCCTATCAGTTTTTGCAATTTTATCTGGGTGTCACACACATATTCTGATGCACTGTTCTTTTTGAAGGTACGATTCGCGGTGGCAGTGTCCATGTAATTCTTTCCTTTTTCAAAGTTTTGCAGGAATTTGATTCCTATGGGATACTCAAAAGAGGTAGGATGGAGGTGGCTTTAGACCCTTATTGAGCATCGATTTGCTGCTCTTCAAGAGTGCTCTGTGGCAGCAAAGAGGTCCACTTGACCATTCTTTCTTGTATCTCTCTGGTGTACTTGTAGATGGCATCTTAATACTCTGGGTGCCCTCTCATCTTGGGCCCATCCACAGTAGCAATAAACTTCACATGCACACTGCTCTGAATTTCTGCTGATACACAGCTATTGACACCGAGGTGTCGTTAGTAAGTGGCATATCTTTAAAAGAAGTAAGGATAGGGTATTGACGAATGAAGAAGCTTTGCACGTCTCTTCCTCCTGGCTAGGTTTCATCCAGCTAGATATTCTCAGCCTGTTCTTTTGTGAGACTTATGAAGCCAATAAATAGTGGTGGAAGGTGAGGTGGCCACACAAGGAAGAATTTCAAAGCCCGGTCCCAAACTGTTCACTCTCTATCTCTATTATATGTGAAAAGAATATTAGTTTATTTCACTCAGGTAGGCTCTGGTGCTTCCCCAGCGAATGGTATTCATAAAGTCTTCCCGGGTTTTCCTATGAATCAGGGGCTCCATTCTGGGCAACCTCTCGACTCGAGGGTCAAAACGTTGGCCAGAATGGGGCTGCAATGAGGTCCCTGATGACTCACTCGACAGCCCTGATGATGACTCTCGAATCGAGATTCGAAACGTTGCCAGGATTGAGTTCCTGACCTAGTGGAAAATCCAAGAAGGTTTCATGAGTGTTTCACTCAATTGGATGAAAATTAATGAAGTGTTTCATATCACTATAATGATTCACTGCATGCTTTCTCCACTTGGAGAGATGCAGATGGTGTAAATGCTTAAAATAAATCTTGTGTTATCTGTTATTACTTAAGATGTTTGATTTTTTTCTCACCTTTTTTACAGAGAAGCCTCAGTGTGACAACCATACCGTACTAAGGGAAAGGAGAGCCCGTCATAATAAAAAAACAAGCTCTGGTAAGTCGTTACTCTGGTGACAGCACTGTGAATTAATATTTATCCACTGGATTTAATTCACAGTGTTTGGCCAGGCTGCTGAATATAAATTCACACCATTTAAAGACTTGACAGATCTTTTTAAAACATCCCATATTTGCTGTCATAATTATTTCTTTAAAAAAAACAAAAAGTACTTTTTATAAGATATTGTATAAATATTCTATGAAGATAAAAGTTCAAAAATAGCTTCCATGAGAAATACAGGAGAGAAGAGAAAGAAGATTAAAATAATGCAATGGGTATGTACTTAATATGTAATACCTGCAGCTGTTATTTGTTTCCTGAAATGTGTCAACCTTCATTTCTTGGTTTCTTCATTCACTTTGTCTTTGTTTTGTGGGATTCAATGCATAACTCTAAACGAAGTCCCACATCACATTTGCTACCCCTGAGTTGTTTGTGAATCTTTCTCTCTTTAGATGTGCAAAAGTGAGAATGTGAAAGTTTTCCCTTTGCCAGCCAGTGCAAGTCTTCTCACTTATAAATCTGATTTGTGTATTAGTTTTTCCCTTAGCCATGTCGGTTGTTAACTATAACATTGTTTTTGTATTTAGGTAATTTGTTAGTTGGCAGCATGTGCAGCCCTTTAGAATATTTCTCAATTAGACTTATATTTGAAGTCTCACGTAACTTATGTACTCTTTTAATTGATAGTTTTCCAATCATTCAGCCATGTAAGCATTGAACATCTCCAGTAAGGTGGAAGAAGTCAAGGACTGAATGAAGTTATTTCCACTTCCACTAAAAAGGCCAAATTTGTTATAAATGTGTGCTGTAAACTGGATTTCTGGTGGGTTCATTGGGAATCAATCAGGGAACTGAGAAATAAGAATTACGTACTGCATATTTTTCCACTAAGATTTTTATTGGTGCGACTAGTTTCCACGCTACGGCGTCATCTTCAGGTACAAACAACCATACATAGACAGACATTTATATACACTCAGGTAAGGCAGTGGAAGCAGGCAGCGAAGGGGGAAGGAAAGGAGTGCGGGTTACGATTGGTCGTGAAGAAGCCAGGTGCCACTACGACAGGGAACGGGGTGTTCGGGGTCTGGTGGTGGGTTAATTACTTTGTGCCTGCGAGACCCAGGGTGGCGTCTAGCAGTGGGGAGTAATTTTCAAATAAATTGTCGTTGGCCATGGGTTCTTTTCTCCGGTGTCTCCTTAATTCCAATTCCTCCAGTTTATCCATCTTGCTCCCCTTCTCTGTCAGGTGAAGTATCTCCGTTAGGAAATCACTCGAGTGTCCTTCCTCCCACAGATGCTTTGCGAAGTGCGATTGGGAGGTGTTTCCATAACAGAAACACCTCCTGTGCTCTTCTGTTCTTGCATGGAAGGATCTGCATGTTTGCCCCACGTAGACATTCTCACAGTCACTGCACTTCAATTTATAAGCCCCACTTTTTTTTCCCCTATCTGACCTGTCCTTGGTATTATTAAATAAAATCCTTACATCATTTTTTTTATTAAATGCCACCTTAAATTGGTCCTTTGGGAAGATTTTGCTAATTTTTTGTGAAATAACCCCATAGTATGGGAGTTTGCACCATAAAAACTTATTAACATTAAAAATCTTAGTGTATATTTGTTAATGGCCTTTGATATGATAACAAACAAATATTTAAGATTAACGGTATCAGGCTGGATATAGTGGAAGGAATCCATGATGAATAAAGATATGCACTTTTCCACAAAAT
>WURS02044998.1:0-11138 GCA_011762765.2 Rhinocypha anisoptera | reverse complement strand
TGGAGCCGATATATCGGCACCTTGAGCGTTTTAAGGCGAAAACCGAAAGCCGATATATCGGCACCTTGAGCGTCTAAGGGTTAAACGATTAAAAAAAAAATCTGTGTCCATATCACGGGGAGAGACCCTTTGACATTCATAACTTGTATACGAACAAGACATAAGGCTCAGGTGTGAAAAATATATAATCTTCTATATTTTAAGAACTCTAAATTCTAAGTTGAAAGCTCTCAAGTTAAACATCGTCTCAAACGTTCACATCCATGTCTTTCATGTTAAACAAGGGGGACAAACACAGCCTAATTGTACATGAGGGGAAAACTGTGATAATACTGCTGCGCATTCGGTTCTTAGATCATCTGAATACCGATTGATTGACGGTGATTTAAATGGTTTATCTCCACTGATACCTTCTCAAGACTTTGAATTGGAGTTTGGTAAGAGGAGTGAGTGAGTAAGGGTGCACTAAGTTCACATTAGAATGAGGTGAGTTAATTCTTGGGTTTTTATGAATTGTATTACATGAAAAATCATTCATTCTATACTTCTTCGAAAAGAACGAGGTAGGCTGATATTAGTGAAACCTTCCAACAAAAATAATACATGGCGGAATAATCTGGCTATATAATCTGCTCTCTGTTAGCTTATCTGTTTATTTACCTTCCTCTG
Organism: Rhinocypha anisoptera; assembly: GCA_011762765.2. Classification (NCBI taxonomy): domain Eukaryota; kingdom Metazoa; phylum Arthropoda; class Insecta; order Odonata; family Chlorocyphidae; genus Rhinocypha; species Rhinocypha anisoptera. Next base: position 10,469 of record WURS02044998.1, on the reverse strand, counting down.
AAACAGTTCTAGACATCCTTCCTATTACTGGTTTCCAGAAAATCCTAGATGAATGTTTTCTGTATAGCAACGAGATAATTAAAACATTTAGCTACATTTTAACGTCCACAAATTTGTATTATATCGGGTAAATGGGTTATCAGTGTTTGCTGTTATTCGTAGTAGTAGTAGTATTTTTTTGTTTATAGGGTGCTTCGACGGCTATGGTCATACCGAATCTCTTCAATTCATAGAAAAACCAATCTGGAGAAACACAACACCCATGCCCTTGGCGTGATTCGAACCCGCGATCTTTGGATTAGCCGTCGAGCAAACTACCCACCAGGCTAACCCGGTCGGCTGCTGGTAATCGAGGGAAAATATGAAGTGATTACATTTAAGATTCGTATAGGTATTTAAAGATTCTTCTTTGCATAAACTGACGAATAATCGTAATATTAGTTGGACGTCTGAATGAAATAAGTACCACAAAGTTTCTGATACTAGAAAATTTGGTAAGCGAAATTCCGTTTGAAATGATATTTCACTGTATTTCGGAGGTGATAATTGAATTGGAAAAATCTTTTGGGAATAGTTTTCACTTTATTCACCTCTGCCGGGAAAAATTGGGGCACAAATGGGCCTTACGAATGGTAAGAGAACGCACCTTGTGCGAAAATCACTTTAGAATTTTCTAACTCATTACAAATTCGGTATTTAGTTTTGGACACGTTGACGTAGCATTTGATTATTTATCAGTATCGTGGTTAGAGATGAAAATAGAATGTGAGCAAGAAGAATGCAGACTTGAAATGTATGCTGGAAGACATTCGCGAAAAAATAACATTGTACGCACTATTGGTCACCGTTCAATTGCATAGGAATATTTTGGAATTGCTTTAAATTCTGAATTATTTTTTCTAATTATTGAAAAGTAACAATAGTGAATATCGTGTAAATTTATGCCTGGGAATATAGCCGAGTCTACGAGAAAAATATGTTTGAGTATAAAAGTCACCTAATTTTTCTTTGATGACTTCGTTCTTATACGAGTATTTACATTTTCTTTTTGAAATGTACAAGGAGGGTTAACATTGATCAAGATAACGTCATGATAAGACGGATGCCGAACGAGTCAGTTATTGCGTTTTGGAACCTAAACTCGATTGCCTTCGATGTTAAGGGCAGCGAAGGCTGAGCATGGGCAAATGAAGCAGGCGGAAGGAAAAAAGAGGGCAGGGAGAACAGAATGTTCCAAATTTAATTTGGGGTGTGTTTCATTCTTTCAGTCCACAGGAAATAGAAACGTCCTGAGAACAAAAGGCCAATGCTAAATTTAGTCAAAATTTGTTCTAATCATCATTCGAGGCCTATTACTTTCCCAGTGACTTCGTTTTCGTGATTTTCAAGTTTCCTAACACTGTCCTCATATTTTACTGAAGTAGAAGTGAACAATGAAGTAACGCGTGTACCCTTCAGACTTCGGAAATTGAAAATGTAAACGGTGTGGGCAGTGACTGTGTAAGCAGTGGTTTAAACATTGTTATCCATTTCCACCTCAATAGATTATTATTTAATAAAGTATAAGCACGAGCACAAATGTAAAATTTATAATAATGCTTACGAAATATTTACCCTTTATCTCTAACTCGTCACTTGGAGTTGTTGAATTAATGAACTAATATCTCACAGTCCGTAAACGCTAGTTTTTCACAATAAAGTAATTTTCAAAGTTGATAACTCTACCACCGTGGAAGGCTCACTTTAAGATTAATTATTCTCTCAAGAATGTCCAACATGATTTAATATAAGCCTATAAAACAATTTTGAAGCCACGCTACGGGATTAGCTGTGGGCGATACATTAAAACTTTTTCTCGGAAGCTTAATGTACATATGCTCTAATTTGAGTTTTGCTGGCGAAAAAATGTAGCTCGACTATAGGTCATTATAATTCAACCATGATTAGACCTTAATACAACAGGAAGTGGGACAGTTATGCACTTACTATTCGGATGCATTTTCTACCTGGATATTTCAGATCTTTGTAAAATGTTTTAAACGTTTCAGCATTTGTTGAGAACAGTACCGCCGGCAGTCGGTTTTCTGTTTTATTGCGGACTCTGAGGTCATATTGTCTTTATTATGTAACGAATATGAAAGGAATATGTATATAATGCGAAGAAAGTGATTGGCGCTTGACATTATTTTTAAGGTATTAAAGTAAATCCAGAGGTTTGAGGAAATAATATCAATTAGGGTAGTGCACTATATTGTTTCCAGCAGTATTACCAAGACTGATCACGAAATATATTTCACCTCTAATCAGCATAATATTAGAAACGGATATTAACACATAAAAGGACGAACACAAGATATGGTAAGGTATATGAAAATTAACCAATTACAATGAAAAAGATATTCTCTCAGCCAGGATTTGAACCCGGTCTTTTCCTTATCCCAATAATGGCTGAGGCTAAATTTTTTTCTCTTCGGAATCGGTTTACTTTCATCTTCCTCGCCACTTTCTGTGTTCTTCATTTTATGAGTTACCTACCCCTTTCCTTATTATATAATATTTATCTTTTGTTATCGCCAGTAGATGGTCGCTGTCCTTCACGCACGCATACATATAATTTGGCCATTGCCTTCATCCTGGTCATAGCATAATTAATTCACTCCTGAACTCCAAGGAGAAATTTATTTAAAAAATTGACCTTGAACTTACCACGTTTTCACTGCTCAAAATACGATACCTAAATCCTCATAGAGTTATTGAGCACTTTGATTTTGACCTTTAGTCCAAGGATTGCAACAAACATATTTTTATTAACCTTGATCTAGTGGGTCCCGTGCATGGTGATCAAAGTCATTTTTAACACTAATATATGGTTTATGATCTACTATTACTACTGTCATTCTGTCAATAGGAGTAGTAGATAAGTGCAGATGCATAAAATATCCCGTAATTACCTACGTCCGCCGCTTCAAAATCACCTGCTATCTCATTTCTAGTTCAGTCATAATGTCCTTGATAAAGATATATATAAATCTCTTTCCGCATTACCTTGAAAACAAAGAAGTGTCTGCGAGCGTATTTCTTGAGGGCATTTTTTGGGAAAATAAGTCGCCTGCGTCATTTTATTCTTTTTAACGGAAGTTAGTCCCCTATCACCTTGTTGCATATTGGTTGCGCCGTTCGAGGATTTATACTTTATATTTGGAACGACTCTCCCGAAGTCATATTAAATTGCACCCTAGGACGAGGGCCATTTTTTGTATAACAGACCAGTTTCCTTTTTTTATATCTATTTCATTCACGCTTAAGGCTGTTGTGAGTTTTATTCCTATCATCATAGTCACATTTCCATAAATGTTTTTCATGTTATACATATATTCCATATATTTTTCATATGTACACGGCAAATCGTACTTACTTACCACTTCATCAAATTTGATGACCTGATAATTTAGTATCACATCAAAACCTAGGGCACTCTTAAACAATTCATTTTGTGTGGAATTACGAAGTTTCTTAAATTCGATGGTATTAAGTTCAACTTTGTGGAACGACATGATGAAGAGACGCAAAAAACCTCGTAGTTTCGCAATATATTTATTAAAACGACCGGTACTGTCGAATAGTCGACATCTTCAGGTACAATATACAGGTGGTTTGACAAATATAACCAACCTCCTTTCTCTCTTCCTTCCCCATCAACTTAAACAGCCCGCCCTCCTACTATCCTCCCATTTATCCTCCCAATATCCCTCTCTCCACATCCATGTGGGAATACATTTGTCAAAACTCTTCTATATTGTGCATGAAGGTGTTGACTATTCGACGAAACCAATCGTTTCAATACATGCACTGTGGAATTATAAAGTTTTATTGTTTCTCTTCACGAAGTTACATGCTTTTTCAATTGGCACGGAGATATTTTACTGAGTTGCGGCCGATAGAGTTAAGTTTTCACTTATACCTAATGCATTCTTGTTGCTTCCCTGCCTCGTCTCAATAAATATAATTCGTTCTCGTTGTCAATGGCTTTTACTGTGATGGTCAAATGCGCTCGTTTTAACTGTCCGAAATCGAATCCAAGACTCGGCAGGCTCTGAGTCGGAGGAATTTGGAAGGGTCGACAAATACTGCATGATATCTCTAGCGGTGTGGAATGAGACCTGTAACCTGCTTCACAAGGGCATCAAAGGAACGATAAGATGGCTTTAAACGTGCTCGATTTGACTTTTCGTTTTATTATCTTATGAACCTTTTCATTAGTCAACCCTTGTAGTAATTGCATTCGGATTTCGAGTCTTTGTAACCATTTATTTTACGTGTCGAATCCTACAAGTACTGAAAATAAGTATCGCTTTCATCCAGTTAGGTCTTTCGATCCATGTTCTGATCTTTTCTATGCGTTTGTCTCATTCGTGCTCTTATTTTCCCCAGTTATTAATTCATTACTCTCCGTAGGGTCATCTCAGAGATTTTCCCCATAACGTTGTCTGTGATTTTTCTGCATCCATTCCAAATGCGCGAAATATTAAGCCCCCAGATTTTTTGCAAAAAGGATCATTATTTTTAATAGTCCGATTACTAAATTAAAATTGACACATTTGCAAAAAATATAATCATATCCCTCTGACTCTCTGTGAAATTTTACGAAATTGTCACCGAGTTGTGTCAGTTAAGAAAGTCATTATTTTTCAATCTAAAACTGAAATAATCACTAAAGGCCATAGTGAACTCATCCCAACATGATCAAACTCAACCTGTCTCATATTACTACATCCAACCTCTCCCCACCGTTGTTATAGACTGTTCACCACTTCACTTGAGTGCAGTTTAATAAGTACTAGAGACCTGGAGTTACCTTCTGCTACCTTCGCTTTAGTATATTGCAGAGTGTTTAATTCATTTTCGAATTGATGGATTTCAAATGGGTCAAGCCTAGTGGGTCTTCTATGTAATGTATATAACTTTGCTCATAAATATTTCATAAAGGCTTTCTGTTTATCTACGAAATTTTAGTCGGAAAATGTTATATTAGTTAGTGAAGCATTTTAAACCAATTTCAACAAAAGGTTTCAATTTAATATATTTCCTTACAATCTGGGCATTTGGAAAAATACGTGATAAATAGCTGATTGTTTCATATAAGATGATTATTCGGAATATCTAATTTTTAATAACTAATAAATATTAATATTTTTTTAAAGTTTAATTTTTCATTTATCCCATTGTATATAGTCATCTTGCATATGACGTAGAATCAATGTTATTATTAAAAATTGAACTAGAATTAAATTAAAAACTTTTCCTGGAACTTCATTAGTGTAGTCAACACTTTATTTGCGTTAGGAATTGATCAGATAGCTCGCAAAGTAGACGCGCCTTCTAATAAAAAAATATTTCTCATCTCAATTAAAAAGGAATTAAAAAATCAGGATATATAGCTATGTTTCTGTTTTGTCATAAATTTATCGTAATTGACTTGTTTTGACCAATCCTTAGCCCTTATTGGGTATGCGTACGGTTTGGAATATAGAAAATTAACTTCACGAATGTATTTCAAGTTTTTCTGAGGTTTGTCGGCATCCTTCTTGGTGAAATTGTGCGGGACCATTCTAAATAAATATTTTTCATTGTCCTCGCTTTCTCCTTTGCTATTATTAGTACAAGAGCCTTTTGTCTCCGATGCGAATAAACTCGGGAACGAGGCTGGGGCATTCGCAAGTTTGTTTTCAGACATAATGATGATGAAGATTTCCCCAAAAAGTTACTATTTATTTACCCATTCGTTTACTTGCTACTCGATGCAATAAAATTGAAATGGTCCCTATTCGTAAACTGTATTCAAATCATATCCTATTCCATCATCTTTGTAAAACCGTATATTTAATTTTTATTACTATTTAATTTCTCTCTTGTGTAACCAGGAAGATTGTATGTCCTTTATTATTAGCATTTGTATTCATGTTAACGCCATATTAAAATTTCATAAAACATAAAAAAATATTTTACTTATTGATTTAGGGCCATTATTTTTTCCAGTTCCACTATCTAAACTTTAGGAATTTAGTACGTATATCACTCGTGGTTATTTAAGTAATAGTTTATTTATTTATTTGAATATCAGACAGATATATAATATTGAATAGTGAGCCGAATAAATATACCCGCTATAAGGAATAGTCCAGAAAATCTCTTGAATGAAAGGAGACTTTGAAGAGATGGGAAGAGAACGTGGTGTAACAGTTCTAACTTCAAGTGGTTTATTTAAAATTAGGGTATTTTCCGGTCGCGAATTCCTGTAAAATTATTTAACCTAAACATCTTAATCATATGTTGAATTTTTGAAATTTTTGTGTAGTCAGAATCTTATGGAATGGAATATTATAACTAGAAAAAAATATACGTATATCAGTATCTCTTTTTCTTATTTTGTCTTATTTTATTTTTCTCAATTTCTCACAGGATGTGCACCCATGACCATACTGTTGGTTATCCAGTGATTGCGTTACCAAATAAATATTTTACCGTCCTTCAGTTAGCATCCTCAGGAAATATGCTGTAATCACGAAATCATCTGAGAATTGGTGTTACTGATCAATATAATATTAAACCAAAAATGGAACCGAGATTAATTTTGAATTTTGAACTAGAGTTAATTACATCTTTTTCCTGTTTTTCCGACGCTCTTGTTGTTGGGTTATTTCTTGAAGATGAGCTGTTCACTGTATAATATTTAAAAATGCGTATTATATAATTTGTTTTATTATTTAGTTACATTATTATTTTTATTTATTTCGGGTGGTAAGATCCATTAATAAATTTTAGTCCCTTTATCCGTCATTATATCACCATTCCCTCTCCCTTCCGTTCTGCATCTTTCTTTGTATGTTTGTTTTCACGTCAGAGAACAAAAATGTAGTTGTCGAAAAAATTAATGGTTAGAAAATTTGGATGGTGAATAAAAGGCGAATAGCTAATGAACGCTAGACTTCCTTAGCTATTTAATGTCCATTACATAAAGTTATGCAGTTAAAATAAATCCCAGATAAACTTGAATTTTTGCTTCCCAAAATATCTTTGAGAATTGGAAACAACTTTGAGTTTTCCTAAAGAGATTTCAACTCTGAGTTTATCTAAATGATTTTTTTTTAATGGCACATGCAAGTTGACTTCATCGTGTACATCTTGAGTGAGAATGTACTAGAAAGTACGAACCTTCTATTAATCGTTTCAACTTGCACTTGCGCAAATTTACTGGAGGTGGTGGCTACCAGAGTCACTCTATTCAGATGAACTCGTTTCGCGTAATTATTAACCCTTCCTTAATTATTTCGTTAACGGCCACGTCTTTAGAACGGGGGTAGAGGAGGGGCGTAACATGTCGTGGGAATTTGATTTCTTATGGTGCATATTTAAGGTAAGAATTTATGGTATCAGGTTTGGGCTTTCTCACACGCTAACCGAAACCGGCTCTGCGGCTTTTCCTTGCGAAAACAAAATGTGGGAAGGGAAAATAGTCGTGGAGAAAGGTTCTTCCCTTCCTATTTAGGCATATGTAAGGGGGACCTGCAGGTAGACAGTTCTATCCCGGAGCTGCGTTAGTCCGTGGGAGAAGGGGACTATTACCTTTTAAAGAGACGTCAGTCGGTCTTTAACTGCCATATTTGCTGACTTCGCAGGCGCAAGTTCGCACCAAATTGCTTTCCGTCTTTGAAGTGATCGAATTCATTAAACTTTCAGAGGGTCATATTGGATGGTCGTTTATGTGGAGGCGTGGATGACTCATTTTCAGTTATTTATGTGTTTTTCGTATGATGGAATATGTATGGGTGGCAGTTAGCATCATAAGAGGCAATAGTTTATATACCTACCATACACGTTTATCAACCTGCATTACTAGCACGGATGTACAGAAACTCCATCTTTTACATGGGCACATTTACGACAATACTTGAGTCACCTCTGAGTTCCCGAGGGAATAAAGCCATCCTAATACGAAATCCTCCGATTGACGACCAGAGAAAGAGTGAGAGAGAAATAAGGTCGACACCCATGCTTTTTCTTTCTCCATTCCTTTCTGTTATTTCCATTCTTTTCGGTTCCCTGTAACTTTTTTCCCCAACATCTTCCATGATTTATTTTATATTTTCAAGCCTAGGTTTTCCTCTGGTCCATTTCCTTTCCATTTTTCATTAAAATAAATTTAATATCAACTTGTTATTTCTAAAAATATGTCCAATTAAGTTTCCCCGTCTTCGTTTCACGTGTCCAGTATCTCTCATCTTCTTTTTATTTTTTTTTTAGAATCTTCTTAATCACTCATTTTTATCTTTCTACGAAATTATTTTAGCTATTCTACAGCACTACATTTCAATGACCAAAGATTCTCTGTTTTTCACTTTAATTGATGGACCAATATTTTGACCCAAAGAGGGTAATATCCCACTAGAAACTTTAATTTCTACTTCCGTATATTTAGATGGAATATCTTATCTTATTATCGAAAGAAACTCTTCATTGAGCTAGTCTGCTATTTATGTCTGCTACAGTCCTTACACGATTTGTGGTTTTGCTTCCCAATTACGTACAAAATATCCACGTTTGCTTCATCTGCGTTTCACCCTTTACAATATCTCTGTGTGGTTTGCTGCAGAATTATTTTTGTTTTTTTAGTTCTCTTCAGGCGAAATATTTTGCTCATTCCTATCATAGTTTCTTTCAAGTCCTCTTCTTCATCTGCTGAAACAGCAATGCGATCCGTAAGCCTTTGCGTTTTGATATATTGTCCATTTATTATAACTCGATTTATGGATTCGAATTTGTATTCCGCGATTGCCTTCATTTCTACTCAATAAATGATTCCGACAATAAGATGGAGCAATTCAATAACAAAAACAGAATTAGAGGTGGGTGTCGAAAAGTAGCTCTTAAAAGGAGTTGTTGATATGTTGATCATTAACAAAACCCCTAATTAAAATTCACTTCACAAGGAAATTATAACCTACGTTAGACAAGTGCTCCGCAATTATTATTTGAGCTGCATTACTACTAAAAGGCGGTTTTCAGGGTTCATTGAAATTTGCAAAATGATATGCGCATATCTTAGTTATTTTATCACCTCAATTAATTACGCCCCATGTCGGAGAGTGGGATTTTACTTGAGCACTCTCTATCATGAACATTATATCACGTTTGGGAACAATATGGGTCCGACTCTCTGTACGTTGCCTTGATTCTCTCTCTTATCTTCTTTTAATCATTATGTCAGAGTTAAGGATTGTTTCCTGCGTCCCCTTCAGTTTTCTAAATCCATATTCATCATCTAATAGTGTATGGTTAATTATCATTTACATTCTTCCGAACGGTTTAAGTGAGTAATTAGAAGCTACCACTTACTTTAGAGTACGACGTTTTCTATGTTCAATTTCCTTCCACTCCCTTCTTCTTTTAGTTATGGTGTTTCAAATTCATTTTTGAACTCTGTTGGTGTCATTCCTATTAAATATATTTAATTTATTGCTGCAGAAGTCCTTATTACTTACAACCATACATCATTATAAACTTTTCTCCTCCATACTTAAGTAATTCAGCTGTATTCGTACCTGGGGCCTTATTGTATTTAAGATATTTAAAAGTAATTTCATGTTCATCCCATGTCTTCAAAATCCTTTTTTTTCTCTCTATAAATACGTTTTCTGCTTCTTATACAGTTTCTATATAAGGCTACCTCACCAAATAAATCATATAATTATTTTTCTATCCCTGCCCCATGTTTTCCTTTTCCATGTCGTCATCACTTTTCATACATGAAATTTCATTTTGCTTTCATGGCTCCCTGGCTAATGGATTTCCTTAGGTTTTTATATTTTTAATAGCCCTTCTTGTTTACTAGCCGTCTTTAGCATCCTTCTCTCTTTTATCAATCTAAGCATGCCAGTTTACGGTTTTATTATTCATTAATGCCAATAGTTTTCTCTGCCACCTTTCCTAACTTCATCCCTAAATGCTTACCATTCTTAGTTCATATTCTTCATGATTGAATGAGACACAAGCTTAGAAATTCCACATAAAAATATATTTTCTAAACGACCCAGGTATCGTCCCAATGCAACATCATCAAAAAAGAAGTAAGACCTGCATTCTACAACAGATACAGCTTACAAAATATTTTGAGCCACACCAAGGAAAAGATAGAAACACTTCATAAAAGTGGCGTCTACAAATTAAAATGCGATAACTTCAATTTGGTTTACATAGGACAAACAGGGAGGAAATTCAAGGAGAGAATTAAAGAAAATGAACATTGTTTTAAAAATAAAAACCCCACCTCTCTGTTATCTAAACATTTGATAGAAGAAAACCATCTCAGTAATTTTAAAGCAGAAATTCTCCACCCCTGGAAAGGAAGGGACCAAGATTGGATGCCCTCGAACATCTGGAAATTTTGAATTGTGTTTATTTAAATAATTGTA
>WURS02044987.1:0-11138 GCA_011762765.2 Rhinocypha anisoptera | reverse complement strand
ATACGGAGGGGGCGGGCGTTCAGGGAGGTGGGGTTGGGGGGGCGGTTGGGGGGGGGGGGGGCGGGGGCCAGTGTCCTTCTATGCTTTGCTGTCAATTATTTTATCTTACCATTTAATCACATGCGTATATTTTTTTTCTTTTTTCCATTTGATGGTCCATATCCTTTGTGAATGGCTCCAAGTCGATTAGTGTGGTGCGAATCGTATTGAAATCGGTTGTCATATCATCTCTCGGAACTCTCGAGAAAAAGATGGAAGGGTTAGTTATTATTACTATTAAGTTTAATTTATATTTTTTTTTTTTTGATTTGTAAAAGTTGTTCTTAACCCTACAAGGGTTACAACGGATGCATCCTTCTTACCGTACATGTGCCTGCCGACATTGTACATTATTAATCGGGCGCTGGGATTTTGTTCCCAAGTCTCAAATCGCATACTCCAATGGATCGTGATGTGATACAGATTGACACGTGGTACAAATTTTTCAATTTTCATTTGTTCCACGCCGTTTGTGATAACACGTGTTAACGATGAAGTCGTTATCCTGCCGTATTTCCGAAGCCTTCTAGCTTGACACATGCTCGCTTACACCCGTGCTTTGATGTCGGTCGACGATGAAGAGATGTGCGGAAGGCATAGTCTATAAAATTATTCGGTGGTCATCCAGTCATGTTTTTCATGCAAACCCGTATAAGTTTTCCGTTATGTCACTCGTATACACTTGTTGATTGAATAAAAATTATTTCTGCAACTTTGTGCGTAATTTCTATTCCACATGTTCGTTGTGTTACGAGGTGCATTTAAGTCGTAAAGGACTCCAATTTTTTTTTCTCTCCGGAAACTGGAAGCAGATGGAAACACGTGTTTTGTTTTGAGACGAGCGGGCACACTCTTTGTCAATGCATGACACAGATGGCAGCACTGTACGACTGACGGAACACCTCTTGTGGCAGCGGCAAGAATGAGAACTGTTTTCGATACTTAAAATGGCGATGTTACGTGACCATAGGTGCACTTTCAACACGTCCATGACTCCGTCGCATGTCAATGAAGGCATTCAATACTCTTCCCACAGCTGTCAGATTAAAAAACGTGAAGGATTTTAAAATTATAATTAAAAAACGGCTATGTAAGAAAACTTTTTACTCAATGGATGAATATATGGCGGAGAACTTTGAAGGTCTCTCTGACTAAGTGTTCAAATTTTATGTATTTTTATGTATGTGTATGTTTGATATCGGACAAGATCTATTCTGATGTATATATCTAGCTAATGCTAACTAATAATAAACATTATCATTATCATAAATGTCTCTCCTTCGTACTGGCGATGGATTTCAATCGGTATCACGTGCCAAGAATGATTACACGCTGGTCATGTAACGAAAACATTGCCATTTTAAGTATCGAAAACAGTTCTCATTCTCGTGGCTGCCACTAGAGGTTCTGCCTGTCGTACAGTGCTGCCATCTCTGTCACGCATTGACAAAGAGAGTGCCCTCTCATTTTAAAAAAACCACATGTTTCCATCTGTTTCCAGTTTCCGGAGAAATAAAATTGGAGACCTTACAACTGTAATTCGCCTTGTATTGACCCATCACCTGACCAAAATCCTGTTCCTTTCAAACTCTACTTCTCTGTAGCCTGTCTGAATGTTTGTCTGTTCATTGAATGATAAATGTTAATTATAATTTTTTATTCTTAATGTATGACAGTGAGTTGTGTTCATAACTCTAGACAAGAAACCAGCATCTATTTTTTTAGGGGATGTCAAAGAATATAAAAAGGCAAAATATATATATATATATATATATATTTGACACTAATGCTGTTATATTCAACTAGAATTTGTAACGTATTCGAGAAGGTGGAAAAAATTCAATTATTCCGGTGATGCAACGTAGAGAAAAATGCGCATAGTGTCGTGATAACATAGACGAAGAATCGCATTAGTTAAAAAGTGGAGGCCTACTATGCGAAAAGGAAAGAGTTTTAATGGTAGAGGGACCCTATAAATAAAGATTTGAAGAAAAGATTAGTGAAAACCCTAATATGGAGCATGTAGCACTACATATATGGATCCGAAACCTATGGTCCATTGGAGAGAGGGAGGATGATTGGAGCATATAGATTGGAGGCTCTTTTGAGAGAGAGATGAGATGTTGGGTTTGGCGAAGAAGGATGGAGAGAGAGAGAGAAGGTGAAGTGGACAGAGAGAGAGAGAGGAGAAACAGAATGAATTAAGAAGTTTTGAGAGAATGGTGTATCTATTATGGGGAGGAGAGAGGTGTTTGCTGCAAGAGAGAGAGAGAGAGATCCAATAAATAAAGACAGGACATAAGGTGTGAAGATGGAAGGGTGAAGGAATATACTCAGAGAGAGAGAGGCAATGGGGGTTGTCCGAAGGAGGTTGTAATATATGTAGAGGGTGGAATGTTATATGGGTGAGCGGGGTAGGAAGAGAAATAATAGGGATATTGGACGGAATGATAGAGGGGGTAGGAAGTACGCAGATTTGAAGAGGGATTAAAGTTAGATGTTTATGCGGCCAACCTAAGCTCTCAGACTCATCAAAAACCTACATTAACAGGTAGATTACCCTTCATTCAATAAGTCCAAACATACCTATAACTGCTACTGTGATTAAAAGATCTTCTGAAATATGTTAGTGAAAAACTGTCCTGAGAAAAATGGCCCCCAACCATAATTTATTGGCCACCCACAGCCGTAATTATCTAGACAGTCATAGTGTTTATTATAATTTTTTTAAACGGCATCCGTGGAGACGCATTTTTCGGAAAAAAAACACTGCAAAGACAATTTCCACCCATCGAATATCATTCCTCGTAAATGTCACCAAAAAGTGTACCTGTTCAATAAACATTTTGCTGAAAGGTTTGCAGAAAGAATAAAAAAAATTAGCTGGTTGAACAAAGTTTGCTTAAAGAGTGTAAAGTTTCTATATCCATTACGTTATAATATGTTACATGAATGACAAAAGACCTATGGTAAGGATTGTTAGTGAGGGATATACACTCCCATTTCATATTTTAATTTTTTTAAATGTAACTATTATCACAGTAAAAACGTCTATAAAACAAAGTACTTTACACAATCTCAAAATTCACATCTGAGGGTAAAATTAATTGATCTTTTCCTTTCCTGCTTCATATTTCATGTATTATGTCCACAAACACACAGTTTTCTATTGTTCCCATCTGTGTTTTAGTTTTTTAGAGCCATTTTGTTACATTCTTCTCTAAGAGAATTGCTGCCCGTAAATAAATAAAATAAAATATTAAAATTTATGCATTTTATAGTTTCAGCTAACAAAATTAGTTGATTCCCCAATTTTAATACAATGAGAAGTAATAAAACTGGCAAGCGGTGAAGCATAACAGATATATAATATACATTCATACAAATGATAAGTGAGTGATTAAATGCAACGGCAGAACAAAAGAAGAACAAAAAAATCCAACTTGTAACAAAATAGTGTATAGTCCACCTTTAAACAGACATTTTCAATCGAAACCTTTGAAATTTTCACTATAACAATAACCAATATTACAACACATCTCAAAACTCCATTACCATTATAATATGCTTGCAAAAATGCGAAAATTCGGACGGATTTTTGCAATATTAGTGATGTGAAATTTTACAGAACACTCGGCAGATTTGGATACATCGATATATTTACTGAAATATAATTACCTATGGCTCTGTTTGACAGAGAAAAAGTGAAGAGAGATTTGAATATCATTCATTAAACCTTTTGAAGGTACAGACACAATGCCATGTTTCTCAAAAATAATGTTCGTTACAATTTTAATAGTTATATTTTTTCGTTTCTCTCGGCGACCGGAAGTTACTCTTTAGTACCTAGTGTCCAACAGCAGCATTACTTGTATCACGAAACAAAATCATTATGAACGTTCGAAATAAATTGTAAACAATATAGAGAACTATCTTAAATGAACCAAAAATACACAAGGCATCCATACTCTCCGCTATTACTGACACAATACCCGCAAGGTTCATTGAATGGACCAAATAAACAGACCATAGCAACCACAGACCAAAACATTCCCTTTTCTTCTAATGCCCAGGTTTAAACATTTTAATTTCATGAGGCGTGAGGTAAACGTTACCAGAAAAAGTTTAATAGACATTTACACTTGTAGGAACTATTAGTAAACTTCTTATTTATTCTTCCTATTCCTATAAAAAACTAAGTAAGTATTTATTAATTCGAAGATCCGAATGTCTAATTTAAAAAACACTTCAAGGGTGTGTCCCAGTATGACTTCGGAGATGGGGACTGGCTAATTGGGATTCCATTATTTGAGAAAAAGGCAATGTCAAATGTGTCCCACTATTTTCATGACGATGTTTTGCTAACTTGCGAAGGCTATTGGAGCTGTTTACTGACCTTCATTGACATAACGGCGTCTGGCGTTACTTTCACCTAGTAAAGATTCCCTCTTCCTTGTGACTCGAGCATAAAGCAAACAAACTCACAAATATCTCACCATTTAAACTTCCAAAATTTACAAATAATGGTAATGCATCGCGATAATTACTCTAAACAGATCAAGAAATTACAAAAACCATTTACATGTGGGTAATTACTCACCGTTGATGTCTGCGATGGCGATGGCCGCCAAAAAAATAAATGCGTAGCATACTTCGGCAACAGTGTCTTTTGATTCGTAATTGTTTCAGTGTAATGCATCATTTCTTAGAAAGTACTGGTATTTTTCATGTAGATTTATCCGTTTCTCACCTAAAATGTCAATCTAAAGTAACGATTATATAAATAATAATAAAACACCTCGTTTACCTGTCGTTTGGCAACGCCGGCAACAGTGCCTTTGATTTTTTAATTCCGTTTGAAATGGAATGCATCCTTGTTTGTGGAGGAAGTGAGGTTTTTAAAGGGGTAATTTCCCTTTTAATACTTTAAACTTGCAATTTTAATGATCCTTTTTTCCTGATTTGTTTTATGATCATGTTATTTTAATTTTGCGTGTAGTATTTTTCCAATTGTTATCATGCATTTTTAAAATAAACGCAGGTTTTTTTATGATAGTACTGTTGTGTAACATTATCTCGTACTCAAGAGTGTTGTAAAATGGCAAAATTATTACGAGCTATTATTATGGGTCCCCCTGCTTCTGGCAAGGGGACTATTGCATCTAGAATAGTGAAGTCATACAATGTGGTACACGTTAGTACTGGGGACATACTTAGAGTGAATAGTAAACTTACGACAGGTTTGTAACTTCTAAGAGTACTAAATGATGAAATATCGTTGACCATGAACATGTGGAATGTATTGTAAGCATGCATCTTTCTCTTTTAATTATTGGATGTATATTTATTTTCTGTTTTTGATTATAGACTATGGGTTAAAAGTAAAAGCGTTAATGGATAAAGGATCGCTTGTTCCTGATGACATAGTGATGACTTTAATTGAGAACGAACTGAATCAACTACGTCATAAAAGTTGGATATTGGATGGTAAAAGTATAAAATGTAGCTTTGCATTCATAGATAACTTAGCACAAATAGTAGCACGTGTAGGTACTAGGAAATAACTGGGTGTTATTTTATTGTGTGTTAACGAAGTGCCCCCGTGTGCCGGTTTAACTGAAACATTATTAATACGTTTCGGAAATGGCACCGGGTAAAAATTTGGTGCAATATTAAGGAATAAAATTTATTTTATTTTCGGTCATGTGTTTCAGAATGAAATCAATTCTTATATGTTTAAATTTTTTTTCATCGTTGTGGTTTAGAAACAGTAAAAGTTAGATTCTAAATAATAACTCCTTTATTGCCGATTAAGATCAATGAGAGCAAAAATTTACTATGTTATTGGTATCGCTACATCGTTGTATAATAGGATTGTGTGTAACAAACAAATTAGATGTACGATGAAAAAAAAAGTTTCGGAGTTTACTCGGGAGTATTTTAAAAAAAGTAGAAGTTATATCTATCAAGGAAGTTAATTCCAACTGATGCAATGCTAATAAGCACTTTATGATTGATGTTATTTTAATTAATAGTTATTATTACTTGAGGCATCTGTAACGTTACATTTATTCTTCGGTGCTTTAGATAATGGCATCGATTTATTTGAAGTTTTAATTCTGTCGTGTATTAAGTTACCTCAAGATATGTTTATTTGGTGGTTACTATGGTAACAAAAATAATTCCCAGTGTATGGGAATGCTTACAAAACGTAACCATTTTTTTAAAAATCTAAAATGAGTCTCGTAGGATTACTTTTCCTTTATAGTCTTTATATTCCATTGTGCCATACTGCTGTATGCCAAAGAGTCTTCTCTTCTTCCGTTTGGAGTGTAAAGTTTTTAATGGCAGATTTGGCAAAAATTTTACTTGGGTATTAATATGCAATGCTACCGCACAGGCAATATAATCACATAACTGAATACGTTGCATGCCCTTGATAGCTTTTTAAGAAGAAAACAGTAGCTCAAAATGGGGACAATAATCTGTAGAACACTCAATACTGCATTGTAAACTTATAATTATTGGTTTTTGTATGCACATTTATACAACTCTAAGATTATAAAAGCATTCTGTTTGATCCCTGAAAACACATCCGGTGTAACTTTGTGGAATTTCTAGCGCTTGGAATGAGTAACTATAGTTACTAACACAATAACTTACTGTTACTTTGTAGTTTCAGCTAACTACTACTAGTTGAAACATTTCTGGAGGATCTTCTGAGCATCCTTCAATCCTTTCACTCTTACACCTTAACTTTGAATGAACACTTATTGTTTATAAACGACCAATGATATCATTGTTGTGCTGCATCATCTTGATGACCTTCAACAATGAAACCTTTGTTGTTTTTTTAACCATAAGTTTTGGATCTAGAAACTATAATGTGGTATTGTGTATAAGTATCCATATCATGAATAAAATTCATTTCAAGATTTATCAATGACCAGTGGTTTAAAAGGTTCGCCTACACATACTTGGAAAAGTAAAAATTTTTCTTGTTTTAAAAGCATAAGTTTTTTGTGTGTGAATGCCAAAGGTAACTCTTTTGTTTGATATATATGTATATGGGTTGAAGTAATACTTTTAATTTCTTCATCAACACTTTCATCTTTCTGAATATTGATTGACTCCAAGCTTTCATATAAATTGCCATTAGTTACAACATTAGTAATATTCATAGGTTTAACTTTGCATAATTAGTAAAGTGAAACATTTCCTGTGTTTGAACCATGAAATTCACGTTTAAATATCAAGTCCGGTCTTATATTTTTTTTGTACATATTTCACCTGCAGCGTACAGGTTTAGATACATAATGATAATAATATTTCTTTTTTTGTCCATAGCGGTTAACTACGTGCTCCAACATAGACCTCAAGTAACATTTAAGAGTGTAAGAATACGCAAAACATTAAATAGTAGATATATTGACGCTTCAAGACACTGGTAATGTTAACAAAAACACAACATCAGGAGAGTTTACAAGTGGTGATCTGTTTTCCGTGAATTATTCTGCTGATTACGAGGCTTGATTTCTTAAATATGTACTTCCTTCTTTTTTTTTAAATTCATCCAAGTTGTTTAAGTATTTTATTGGTTGGGGAAGTGCATTATATATATATATATATTAATTTAGCTTGAGTAATATTGTGGGCTCATCTGGTAATTAAGGCTCAATCTGCGAATGTTAAACACGAAAAAATCATTCATTCTTCTTGTTGAGTTTGTGGGAATGATACAATTTTGTTGATACGGATACAAATTTTGTTTTACAAAGGCAACAGATGTATATAAATAAATATACATGGGAGAGTTAATAGCTTACGGTCAATAAAAAATGTTCTGCGCGACATACATCCATATAATAGTAACTTGTTGGCAGGCCGCCACAAGGGGGCATTTGGCAGGGTTGTGAGCCACCACCAAGTTAAAAAAAGTTTCACCTACACATACAAGTCACGCATCGCGCACATAAAAAGGAGAAACTATCACGCAAAACCTAATACGAGAACTACAAAACATGCTATACAATGTCAGACCGCTCAAACAACAAGCGTGCATAACAACTAATAAAATGTCCTTTACAAAGTGCAAGGTCAAGACGAGGAACTACATTATAAATACAAGCAAGAAAATATACATACATATGTGCACTAACTACCCTGATTACACTAACTCACCGGACATGTGATTATATTTATTGTGATCTCTAATTGTGCGAGAAAAAAAAAGGACATTTAAATAAATTTATCTGTTCGGAATCTTAACAGTCTGATTTTATGTACGTGATCTAATCTACCGTAGTATGTCGGTGCCTGTAGTATATTTCTGTTCTCATCGTTGAAATGATCCTCATGAAATCTGTCTAAAAGATTTAACCTGTACTTTAACCTTCGCTCAGTGAGTGTTTCCCAACCTAAATTTTCCAATAATGATATGTTGAATGTCTTTGGGTAGGTAAAGGGGCGGGAGGAAAACTATAAGATACTGCATTAGACAGACTGATGGCAGGTACGTAGATAGTCTCTATAGTTCCTATAAAGGATTGATAGGCAGCAAGGCGAGGTTCATTAATTTGGGTAGTCCGCAATGTCTTGATCGAAAGCTTCCCTCCCATTGGCGCAGTGACTAATGACCCCGTGACATCTCGAACGAGCCCCCCCTCCCCGGCGACGCGTGCGCGGGGTGTTTGCAGGTGGGGTTTAAGGACACGAGTGGTTTGGGGGAACGCGTGGGCCGAGCGAAGCGTGATTCGTGGAAATCACGCGTTTCTGGGAGACTGGGTCGAGGGCGCGTCAGCACGCCACGGCGTCCTCTCTTTCCGTGACGTCCCAATTTCCGGCGTGAAAATTACATCCTCGTGGTCACTTGGGGAACGGCGTCGAGGAGAACATTTCAAAATGATATCTCGAGCGAGGAAGAAAAAACAAAATATGTACACTCGTGGTGTCCCTCAACGTAGATTGGAATTACGAAGCGTTTCTTTGTCGGGGTTGTTTTAACGAAATGGAATTTTGTTTTGGATATTTATACATAAATATTATTTTCGAATTGTTTACGTTTTAACCAGGCTCATTTCGGAGCTGCGATCCATATAGCGCATTTACATGCGATGCTGCCAGTTCTCACATGGTTGTGAGGCGGCGAACCATTTGGGAATTTAGTTACCTTTTCCTGTTTGTGGCATCGGATAAAAAGAGATCGAAAGGTTGTACACGCTCTGTTTTCCACAGTTTGATCGCGAGTCGTGCTTTATTGAGAGACAATTTTTATAGAGGTTTGGCCGATGGTCATTTACCCGAAATGATGTTGTAGATGCTGTCATGAAAACCAGTGTAATGTGCTTTTATAATCATAAGCCCAAAGGTTCAACCGTAGACTCTTAGTAATTTAATTCATACAGGATGTTTAAGTCGTCGAAGTAATCTCCAGGCTTCCTCTGGGTCTCATATAGGGATTTCCTTCTACGAGAGAGATTTTGAATGCTCCAATATAACCGTTAATGTTTCTGATAATTAATCTTGCTCGTAAATTTTTATTTTCCACAATTTATTTTGTGAAATTTTAATTTCGTTAGAGAACTGGGAAAATGAGAACCTTGGCAATCAATCTCCACGTGCACTTTTATTTCTCACGACCATTTTTTCATCGACATCTGATGACGTTGCTTCGTAACGAAACCATGGTCGTGAAGATTAAAAACGAAAGTGGAAATTTCCAAGGTTCTTATCTTCTCAGTTCTTCAACTATGAAAGATTTCCACAAAGCAACGCCTGAGACTTTCTTTTATTACTTTTGTTATTTGGTTGCTTAATGAGAAATGCTTGTGTGCTACAAAAGCTTCATTGACTTGACTCCAAGCATAATGTCAGCAGCAGTTGTTAAAATTTGGAACAGCATGCCTATCCGTCTACTGAATCAATGGAGGCGAAACGCGTTGAGAAACAGTAAACCGCGTTTAAATTTGCATTCGTCTGAGCAAAACTTCCGCAGAAGTCGTCTAATATTACATATGGCTTTTGGAGAGTCTTTTATTTCGTATAGCAAAGCTAGTAGGTGGTTCAAACAGGGTAGATATTAAACTTCAAAGAAATCTGTAACCTGGAACTTGAGTGCCATATCTCACGGAAGTTTGAACACGAATACCGCCTCTGCCCTTTCAGAGAGATCGCCGAATAACATTACGTTAGACACCATCGTGAAAAGGGTATTATCATCAACGCAATCACTGTCAGGAGAATTGAACAAGTTTCAAATTGCAACGCATACCTACGAAACGATAAAGAAATCGAATTAATTAAACTTGTACCAAATATACATTAAATGCTAAAGTAAATAACAATAAAACATAAAGTAAAAGGCCTTCACAATTCGAATAATAGGTTTATGATCGTGCTATTGAACTGCCCGATTATCGTTGAAACAGCTTCGGAGAATGAGAACTGGGCAGTGGAAGCAAATAAGGTCCTAATAATATGGGGGTTGTGATACAATTACGTGCCTAGCCACAATGAAATGCTTTGCAATAGTGCTTTTCTGAAAAAAAATATGGTTTTACTCATCTAACTTGTCCTATGCTAGAAAACCTTCGTGAAATTTAATTTGGAGTTTTGAGAGATAGTCCGTCTGGACCACATCACAGGGGACTAGGATGTTTTTTCTGCGTGGCGAAGAACCTTTGCGGCATTCGAAATTCAACTCGAGATTAATTATTGAAATTAAAATTGAGCCTCCCTTGGGAATATTTCGCATAGCTGAAATTCCCTTCCTTCGCCCACTCCCAGTATATCGTTTCATCTATATTACCCGCCGTAATTTCTATCTTTTCTTCTCGTTTTCGCTGCTCGCAGTTTTCTGCTCCACTTAACCGTCCTGAAAAGTCTCGCGGAGGGAAAGGCGGAAGGAGCGGGGGCGCTAAGTCGTTCGAAGAGAGCGCCTCCAGCCAGGCGAGCCGCCCTCGGGCGCACTGTGCGCCGTCTCCTACTTCTCCCCTTCCCCCCCCCCCCCCCCCCCCCCCTTCCCTCCCTTCCTCTCCCCCCCCCCCCCCCCCCCCCCCCCCCCTCCCCCTCCCCCTCTTTGCGTCACCACAACCCCGTTT
>WURS02044976.1:0-11138 GCA_011762765.2 Rhinocypha anisoptera | reverse complement strand
AGATATTCACGGGAGTGGTAAAAAAAAGACGAGTTACCTGAAGAAAATACCATGTTTTGCTTGGTCAAGTTTTCCGTGTGTCGTTGCCTCATTTCTTATCGTTCTGATATTTTTGTTTACCGACGAATAACTATCCCCGTAATCAGAGCCGCGGATATGGTTTTTATAATTTTATGTCATAAACGGCAAGCACTAAATTTTAAATCATTGAACAAAATCGTGCTCACGGTGTTTCTCCATCGCACAGAGTCTACAAAGGGTCTGGCCTCAATTCTGGATTTAAAATTTTGTAGAATTTTTTGGACATAAAATGCTGTTTTTTTGTTTTCCCTCCTTACCAACCGCTTTCTGTTAGCCGGCAATAACAAAGTTCTCTTTTCCGTTCATTAAGAAGAAGACTACTTCCAGTTACTGCCCATGTACTTCTGTTTCCACGTCAGTATAACTGGTTGCTAACAATGAAGATGAAAACACTTGGTTTTTCCACATGAAAATTTTTTATTATATACGACCTAGGTTTCGATTTGCAAAGTCATTTTCAGGTGACTTTGCAAGTCGAAACATAGGTCATATATAATAAAAAAATTTTCTTGTGGAAAAACCAAGTGTTTTCATCTTCATTAACTTGATTTACACTGAATTTGATAGATTTTGGCTCAACTTGGTGAAACTACATTATGAATAGTGAAAATAAAACTTTGTCATTTTCACAGGTGAGATGAACTTTGCCAGTTTCACTGGTGATGTCAATATTTGATGAAACCAGTTTTAATATATTAATTTTTCTCTTGTGAAACCAACAGTTTTATTTTCTCTGTTCTTGTTTTACACTGTAAAAATGTTAAGGTTCAAGAGTTACTCCTAGAGATTTTCAACTCAGGAATTCAACCTTGCAGAGCCTTCTAACCAAGAATAAATTTAATAATTTCACGATAATATATTGCTTGTAATTACTCTGCACATGTCCACCATTTTATTTGTATTGTCAAAAGAAATGTGTTACAATATAGTTCTCTGAAAGTAAAATACGTAAAACTTTGAAACATAGGCATCACATTGTCTACACACCTATTTCTTTGGCTTTACCCCAGCAT
Organism: Rhinocypha anisoptera; assembly: GCA_011762765.2. Classification (NCBI taxonomy): domain Eukaryota; kingdom Metazoa; phylum Arthropoda; class Insecta; order Odonata; family Chlorocyphidae; genus Rhinocypha; species Rhinocypha anisoptera. The sequence continues at coordinate 10,044 of WURS02044976.1, read as the reverse complement.
TACCCAGCAGTACCCATCAAAAACCTACCTTAATCGGTAGACTACCCTTCATCATCACCCCAGCATTCCAGAACCATATCTATTCCCCCTCAGTGCCATTATTAGGGGTTAGGTGGAAGAAGGGACTATTTAGTCTCAATCTCTTCATAATAAAGGTGTTTTCTTATTATTATTGTTGGTCCTGGTCATGTGAGCTCCTTGGGGAACTATTTGATATACTTGGAATAGCCAGGTTTATTATGGTGAATACTCTCAACAGCAGCAGTACCATACACATTACACAACTGCTTAAGCATTCTCTCTCTCCAGTAGGAGAAAGTCGGTTACAGCACACTTCTTCCAAGTTGCATTACTGGCATCCATCATTGCAACACCTACTATCTTGCTACCACCTGGTGGAGGTGCTTGCAACTTCACACAATAGTGGCAGAATATTCACACTCTGTGTCCTCAAAATTTCAGCTGTGAAAGGTTTTATAAAAACATTATGGCATATTTCTTTTTGAGCCCACTATTGGCCCTATTTTGTTTTATTATGATGACCAGTGAAAATCTCACCAAGACCACCTGATTCTTGATACTTTTTTCAGATTACTGCTCATTTCAACTATGTACAGTTCATGCAATGATTAATTTTAATGTTATAATGGATTATCAGGAAATACATTCTCATTTGGTTGGCTAAAATGCCCAGGACCAGGTTGGGATTCGAACCTGCGACCTTTGAGTTAGTAGGTGGTCACGCCACCCACCAGTCTAACCTGGCCAGCAAGGAATGGAGATTTGAATGAAATGAGTGCGAGTAAAAATTATACAGAGATTAAGAGGAATTTATTATAAGTTGTGGCATGGTGGTCCTTGTGGAGCTAATTTAAAACCTCCCTGTAACTGGTTGAATATCCATCATCACACATGAAAGTGTCTTAGGAGTATTTAGCACCCAGCTACTGAGCATGAAGCTAAGGTTCAAATCCCAGTGATATCTCTAGCTAAAACAAAAGTTTATTCAATTCAAAATATGTGTTTATCAATGGGTATCAGAACCTCATGAGAAACCTCAGGTATCACAAGGAAGTAGAACTGTCCCTTTTTCACTTTTTTGACATGGATAGCGCAACCACAAGTATTTTGAGGAAAAATTAGAAAAAGGTAAATCTGGTTTATTTTTCCCTTTTTCTGTCTGCTATTAAGTTAACCGAAACTCATGAATCATATGGGCACTAAATATGTGAATATTAATGATCATGAAAATAATTTATTCAAATTATTAATTATTTCAACATTTTAATTTAGTGTATAATACTTTTATATGTATTTATGAGAAACCACCAGCCTCAGTCTTCAATCCAATGGTTGGTTTGATTAGTGGGGGTATAGCTCACCTGGTACTAAGTCTACTGGCATATGAAAATCTGCTCAGCAGGTTAGGGGAGCCATTACCTTTTCCTGTGCTGCCTATGGTTTCTCCTGAAGATATGGTATCCAGATAATCACTCAGCTTGTGTTTAGCTGGAGATGTCCAGAGGAATCACCAGAGCTTAAACCTGGGTCTCCCATTCAGTAGCCAAGCACCTTGCCCACTGGGTCATCATGACCTCTCAATAAACTAAAATCTAATACTGAAACATATTTTCCTTTCAAAATCTTAGGAGGTTGAACATCTTTCAGCAAAAATCGAGAAAAAACTATATTCAGAAATATCATTAAAAAAATAAATTGTGGAAATGAAGGCAGTTCCTGAATCCATTTCTGTATTTTTATAAGTGCAAATGAAAAGGATTGTCATCAAAGAGGGAATAAGAATAGGTATCCATTGATGCACCCATAAATAATGACAGGAAATAAAAATTATTTGTAGTAGATACTACTAGAAAACCTGGAAAAAATTCAGGAGTAACACTGAACTCAAAATATCTTTGTCCATTTCTTTGATGCGATGGTTTCTTTATATTTACCAATTAAGTAAGTGCATTGTTTTTTGTCAGTAGTCACTCAATATATTCCTCTACCATGAAAATTTTATTGGTTTAATAATCAGGGCATCTAACAATTGTAATTGTAGTGTCACACCTCAAGAAACAGTAATTGCATTCATGCACATTCCAGGAATTCTCTCCTTCACATTTTCTGTGAGGTAACCCTTCAACACAACAAGTACAAGATTCCTTTCTGATGTGATAATGCACCCCATGGCACCTACCCCAGGCTAAATTAAACCGATCGAAAACCTTTCTTCATTCATCCACACCTTCAAGTACTCATGAAAAATCACCTCTAGCTTAGTTATCTCACAAATAAATAAGTTAGTTAAAGTTAGGTAAATACATAACTCACAAATAATACATACTATTTTCAAGGTCTTTCATTTGAAGGTGCAGTAAATGCCTTCCTGTTTGAATTGGCTGATTTAAATTAATCAGATGCTTCTATCAAAAACATTTATATAATTGCTTCTGGAAGATTATGCTCCATCAAAGCTTGATCATTGTTTGTTGTTTCTTTCTCATGAGCCTAAAGTATTTTTGAGTTCATATAAATTCATAGGGTTTTTGATTAACTTTGGTATTTAGAGAAACCTTTTCTGTATATGATAAATTTTATTCTCTCTAGCAATCAATTAATAAAGGGTAAATGTTAAAAAAAACTATTAAAAAGAAGCCTCTGCAAGAGATAATAAGAAACCAACTAATGAATAAGTGTGTAACTGTTCAGGCAAGGCAACACAAGTTAATGTAATTTAGTTTTGATCTATTTTTCAACTTTCTTTGATTCCAAATTCTTTTGCAGTATATTTATACAATGTAGCATCGTAACATGAATGCCCAATTAATTAATAGTGTAGCTATTAAGTAAAGATCTCCTGAAACTATGCCAGAAATAGGTAGTACTGAATTATGCTTTTGAAGCTACAAGTGGGTGAAGGAAGAACATTTTGCTATATTCAGGCTACTATGGAAATATTTTTATTGGCACGTGACTGAGCAGTCCATAACTGTTATCATATGATCACAAACATGTTGGTCTTTCTCTGTCATGGCAATTAATGGTTTCTGTAAATGAATTAACTCTATTATGTTTAATATAACAATAAGATTATTTCTTAAGTTATCGATCAAAACATTCTTATTACCCTTGTGGGTGCACTCATTTATAGTTTCTCCCTTCCTTGTGTATTTGACAGATTTTGACTTAAGGTGTTACAAGAAGTATTGATGAATATGTTTTAGTTTTTCTATCTTGGTATGGTTTCATTTCTGCTGGCTGTGACATTTGTATTGATGTATTACTGCTTATAAAAATTACTTTTTCAATCTCTGAGAATTTAGTCTCTTTAATTCTTTGTTATTACTGAAATATACTAGTAGTGAAGGAAGAGATTGCTTGAGTAAAATTCACTGAGGAGACAGTCCCTTAGTGGCGTTATATAATAAAACAATATTAACTTCAATACTCTGTATATTTCCAAGCAGATGTGAGATGATGATCAGTTTTGATGATAATTGTCATCATATGGTCCAGATGATGAAAATTATCATCAAAAACAGTTATGCTCTTTTTAATTTTGTGAAAATATACAAAGCATTGATTTAAAAAAAATTTTTTTAGATACTTGAGGTTGACATGAAAATTTGTTGATTTGAAGTGAAATTTAGTTATTAAAATACAAGGAAAGCACTTTACATGGAATATCTCACATGAGTAAATCTAGTATAACCATCACACATTAAGAATTGTGCATTAAAAAATCATCTTCATGATCAATAAAGAGGGGTAGGTGGTATATCTTTTGGTGTACTCAACTGACAATCTAGAGACACATGTTTAAATCCTGCATACCTTAAATGATATTTCATGCAGAGGTTTCGGTAATGATTTGATTAATGTGAGTCAGAACATTCAATAATGAGATTGTCTTGACAGCAAAAGTAATACAATTCAAAATCAATTCACTCTACTTACTTAAGTAATTACTGCTACTTTAAAATTCACTGATATGGTTTTGATGTGGTGGATTTCCATAATGAAACAATATTGAAATTTTTACTTTATATATTTCCAAAAAATAAAGAGAGCATTGAAAGCATGACCAGTTTCAACAATAATCAACATCAGTTGGTGATGATGGTTATCATCAAAATCAGTTGTGCTTTCATTGGCCTCTTTATTTTGAAGAAATATGATGATGAAGGGTAATCTACCAGTTAAGGTAGGTTTTTGATGATTCTGAGCTTAGGTTGGCCGCATAACGTATAACTATAATCCCACTTCAAATCTGCGTACTTCCTACCCCCTATCATTCTGTCCAATATCCCTATTCTCTTCCTACCCCTACGCCGCTTACCCGACATTCTACCCTCTATTACAACCTTCGACAACCCATTGCTTCTGAGTACCCCTTCCATCCACCTTTCCTGTGTTTTTTCGTTCTCTCGCAGCAAACACCTCTCCTCCCCTACCATTCTCAAAAATTCTTCATTTATTTCCTCTCTGTCCACTTGACCTTCTCCATCCTTCGCCAAACCCACATCTCAAAAATCTCCAATCAATGCTCATCATCCTTCCTCATGGACCAGGTTTCTGATCCATATAGTGCTACACTCCATATTAGAGTTTTTACTAATCTTTTCTTCAAATCTTTATTTAGGGTCCCTCTCATTAACTCTTTCCTTTTCGCAAAGGTCTCTTTTACTAATGCAATTCTTCGTCTAATATCATGACACTACGTCCATTTTCCTCTATGCTGCTTCCAAAATAAGTGAACTTATCTACCTTTACTAATCTATTCCATTCTAGTTTTATATCCAGCCTAGCCTTTTTACTTCTTGAAAATCTCATTACTTTCGTTTTCTTAATTTTAATTTTTATGATGAGTCAAATAATGATGGTTGCATACTGATGGGTTAATTTATTGTTATTCATACAACTATGCTGAAGTTATGGTTAATGGTTAATATTATACTGAACATAATTACGAAGCAACTTTGTCAACATGACATTCAATAGACCTTCTGAGGTTAAATACTCAGTTTTTGTTTCCATTCCATCGGCTATTGCAACAATGTTTTGAATTTTTTTTAGTAAATGCATAAGTGCTACACATGGTAAGCACGGGAAAATTCCATTTGCCGGATTACTGTGATTGCCATTCAGTTGATGAGAATATTTTCTAAACCGAGGAGATATATGGAGTTTTTCTCTTGATTTCCATGTGTGTTGTACTTTAGAGATATTTTGACTATTCGAAATTTCTGCAGGCTGAAACCTACGGTCGTTGATTGTGATTGTCTCCTCAAATCGTGACAAGTCGCTGAAATGCCATTTGTTGGATGAACACCGGTTTAACTCAATATCTGTGAAGTATGAGTGAGAGAATAAGTTTTAATCAATTAATCATTTAATGTACATTGATTAGCAAAAATATTTAGGACTTTCAAAATAGAAAACATGAAGTTTTGGTTACGGTGACAATGTAAAAATTGAAAGAAAACAACAACAAGTGAAATTTCGAATTGGATCGTGACGTTTGTTCTTCATAAACATGTCCGCTTGGTAAAATGATGTGAATATTGAGAAAAAAGTGTTTAAAGCAGTAATAAGTTTCTACGGTAAAACAACATGGATATTGTTGAAAGAAGACATTGATGTTTTGTTTGAAGTTTATTTACCTTGTTATGTAACCTTATATTTTTAAATTTGAATGTTTTATTTGGAAATGTGATACGAGTATGTATTTATTCCAGTACATTTATTTATAATGAAGGTTGCCTCAATACAGCTACTTCCTAAGCGGCAACCTAGGGATTTCATGTTTAAGAGGATAATTTATTGTGCTACTGATGCCGGAAGCAATAAACTACTACTACTAGATTCATATTCAGGAATGATCCGAAGAAAATGGAATTGACGGAGGTAAAGGTATAGAAATCCTGGAATGGAATGACACAGGAGGAATGTTTTTGCGAGAAATTCTAAGAATACAGAAGAAGTATAAGGTTAAGTCAATTATTGGGGAAAGAATAGGCGCAAAATGACCTTAGTCGTTGACGCACCCAAAAGCCCATTCACTACTGCTCCAGGGATTTTAGAAAGCGAAAAGACAAAGAGAGGCAGAAATTTCTCAAATTTAAGGAATATTTTGGTAATTTGTCTTTCGGGACCTCACCACGTTGTTAATATTAATATCTACGTTATCATTATTAATAATTAATATTATTTACTAAGGTTGTATTTTTCCGGATTTCGCCGTTATGTTGTTTCTTGTTGGGGTGTGTTCTCGAAAGCCGAGTTACCGTCTTTGAACGCCACGAAAACCTTGGTCAGATAGGGAATATTTTTTTTGTTCCGTGAAACACTGTATCCGAGGATAGCAGAGTGGGAATTCGAGAGGACTCGCAGCCTCCTGAATCCTCTTCGGGAGTTCTTTCGGTGGGCCAGTAAATAATTCCTCAGTTACCTACGACAATTCTTAGTAATAAGTAACTAATACCTTCCATAAAAAACATGACTGGGAGTGAAGCCAAGAAATGAAGTAATATGCGCGAATGGTTCCGTTTATTAAATTCGAATAAAGCTCGTTCAGCATTTAAATAAGTGAAGGCTTGCGTGTTTTCCGATGGTTGTGATGAATTTCGCTATTGTGACCTGAACTTCCACAAATATTTATCACATTAACAAGGTTAGCGGAATGTTGATATGATGTTCCTTCGTAATTATTATAGGACATCGCCATTTCGAAATTCCGGATTTCCCTTCCTCGTAACCTTGCAGCTTGCTCCTGCTAACTCGAAACCGGCTTCCCTTTTGCCATGCGAATCATATGCTAGATTCACGGAAACACGACCAACGTAGGTCTCTGATAATGTCTTGAAGTGGTGCGTTTGCGATGCTCTTTTTCTTGAGTGTGCGGGTTCGAGTTAATCTGGCCTCTCACAAGTGTTTGAACTCACTCGAATATCTCCAGGCTCCACCAACAATACTGGATCCTGAAGTTTCTCGGTTGTAAAATGACTGAGATTGCCCCCTCTGATGTAGCGAACGTGCTAAGATCCCGACGTTAATTACTTGGAGCGCACGTCGTTTTTTTTTTAATTTTCCCTCCGTTGGGAGGATAATGATTACGTGGGATAGCTCCCGTTATTATATCCCCCTGTGCTAATTCGATAGTGTTGTGTTTGACGTCCCTTTGCTGCACTTGGCACCCTATTGTTATGCCGAGGTGTTCACTCCCATTCATCTTACAAAAAGAATATTTCTTTTCATTCAAAAAGTAATCTATAGCCACGGGTAAATCCAAAGACGATCTAGCGTTTACTGACGTTTTAATTTTGTCTTTATAGCCATAATGATGTGTTGAGGTAGTAAAATATTTTAATTGGACATGTTTAATTCGGTTAACCCAGTCTTAGGGATGTTTCAGTATAATCTTGGAATATTAGTTGTTTCCGGTAATCGTGGTTATTCACTAGTTGGAAAAATTTTCCGAAAATATATGAGAATCTTAGGTGAAAGTATTACTTTTTCCATCGTCGTTTTTATTCATGTTTCCAACTCTGTAGTTTTACGCACGTTTATGACTAGCTAATCACTTTAATGAAAGGATTTTGTTGACGCTCCAGTTCTGTGAAATTTGTTCCAACCATTTTCCTCTAAATGAACGAAGCACCAAATCCTTAAGGTTTAGTCTCGCCAACGGTTCATGTCACTCTTCATTTCATCAACAAGACAACCCAGCGTGGTTTGTTTTCCACTGATTTCGTTTCATATGCATTCTATCCTTGCATTTGAAACTGAGACGGTAAGTGGGACTTAGGAAAAAAAAACGAACAAGCGTTATTATGGTTTTGGAGTACTGTGGAATTCACAACCAAAGGATGCCACGAAAACTTCTTTACCTTTAATATTTCTTTCGTTGTAGTTATTCACGGTGTTTTATTCATTATTTACTCGCTTGAGAGCTATCCTGCTAACGGTTCGTGCGCATTAATCCTGCAACTTATTTTCTTTCCTAATGCGGAACATTTGATGAGAAAGAATCTTTATTCTCAATCTTTAATGATTCATCAGGTGTGGACTCTTAAATTGCTCCCCTGTACGAGGATATGAGAGGTCTCATATAGCGCCCTTTTTCTAACTTGCTTTAATAAACCATACTCGTAGACATCGTTCCTTCTAACGAGCGAAATCTTTGCCTCTGTAATTTTCAGGCTTCAGCCGTTAGGGTATGAAGGGTTGCCGGAGTCCCAGGCGCTTAAATTAAGAAAGATCCCGCTCCAGCGTCATTTTTCTTTGGCTCTTGGTGAAAGTCTTGTTATTTGAAATTTATGGCTGACTTGGTCGGATTCTAGTTTTCAGCGTCGAATTCAGTTTCGTCACTAATTAAGCCGCATTTACACTAGCCAATTGTATTTAAGGGAAATTAGCGTCCATAGCTTTATTCGTTCGCATCAAATTGGGAATTCAGATTTGATATATAACGTAATATCCCAATAATTCAGTACACGGTTAACATTTATTTTATAATCTTTATCCCATGTGTATATTATAACTATCTCTCTCTTTATTTGTAAATACTTTGAAAATATCTTTGTGATATTACATTTGACAAGGTTAAGGTGGAAGAAGGGACTATCTAGTTAAATTCTCACCTAAATAAAGGCATTTAATTATTATTAATAATTGTTGGTTTTGTTGGGAGATGAAGGTATGCTATAGATGTAGGTTTTGCAACCGTGTTGTAACGCCCTTGAATAATTTGTTCCTGCATAATTGTTCCACTATTCAAAGGTGGATTTATAATTTGATTATATCAGTTACTACTGCCTGCAGTTACTATTGGACGATTTTTGAAAACCTTCTATTTCAGAAAGCATGGTCACGCTTAATCTAAAATAAATATTATTATTTAATTATATTATAATTACCTTCAGTTCCGCGTCTTTTATGCGACTCGCAAATATTCCTTCAACCGCCACGCCGGTGGTGTTACAAATTTTCAAAGTATCCTAAGACATGGTCAACTAACATGCTGATCACGGGTTTAAGATTTATTCCATACTGAGCCCAGTTTTAGTTATCAGGGCTACATTAATTGATGATGAACCCCTGCTGCGAAACCATGGTCGTGTTAAATTAAAATTCTTGTGGAAACTGTAGTACATTTACTCCCTGTATGATGGACTTCCACCAAGTTTCGTGTCGCCTATATTAAGATAGATTTTAAAATATAATTAGAAGGCCAACAAAACTTTTCCGACGAAAAAGACAACAAAGCAAAGTCCACTATTTTTTATTAGAGGACGGGTTTCGCGGAACACTCGACACCTTTAGAAATAGAAAAAGTGACATGTTTACATTGCGAAATTTTAATGGGATAGTATTACAAATCTCAAAATGTAGATTTAATGACCAAGTAAATTATTTTACACATTTTCAAATACACATAGATATTGAAAAAGTTTTTTAAAAACTAGTGGAGTTTTTAATTTCTTATGGTAAACTATTCCATAATATTTGGCAATCAGGAAAGAATTTTATAATATGGTGGTTCTGTGTTATGGGGTGATTGAATTATCAGAAGATATTCTGGTTGTAATTTTCAAAATTTTTTTCCTGACCAGAAAGAATCCCGTTAGATACCTTTAATGTGCATCTTTAAAGATGCAATACAAGAATGGAACAAGCATGCATTTTCATCTATTTTTGACCTTCATCCACGCAAAATTGGAAAAATAAGGCGAAATATAACAGACTTTTTTATGATTGAAAATAAACTGTACTAACTTATCTACAACTTACTCTTTGGAGCTTTTCGGTGAGGTCATAGCAAATAACTTAGACGTAGTGCAAAATGACCTAGTTCTCGATGCACCCAATAAACAATATACCTACCTACCTAACTCCCTTACCTGTGGAGCTTGGGGGATTTAGGGACAAAGGGCTCCCTCTCTCGCGGGCGGGTAGTTAGGGAGTGGGGATTAAGTGAGGAACAGGGAGATAGGGGGGGGGGGGGGAAAGTGGGAAAGGCGGCGGGTAGGGACAGAGTGT
>WURS02044965.1:0-11139 GCA_011762765.2 Rhinocypha anisoptera | reverse complement strand
GTTCACCTCCGCCCAGTAACCCTGCCAGGTCAAGTCCGCTCCCCTGGCGATGAAGAGACCCAAAGCCATGGATGGTTGAGGATTGGGTCTTTTCAAGGCCGTAGGTTCTATCCATGGCCTTTAAGAGACCCAACGCTCAAGAACATAATTAACGACAGTCCCGCTTAGGCGAGAATAGCAACTGACGAGAACTTTGTGAATGCAGTAATAATAATAATTTATTTCAAATCCATAGGTCCATAAACATGTTATAGTCATCGTCATAATACATGCATAGAAACATAAAAATTACATATATAACCCATACATATATTACAGATGCAACACATACATACATACTACAATTTATCCTCCAGAAAATCATGAACGCTGTAATACTTATGCTTTAGTTTCCATGATTGATTTTAACTACCTTCTAAATGGAGGTATTGGTTGATTGACCCTGATATTTAATGGAATCTTATTAAAGATGACAGAAGCTGAGTGATGTGGCCCATTCCGACAAAGAGTATAGGAGAGTTGGTTATGATGGATATTATTTTTGCCACGAGTGTCATGATTACGAATACTAGCATTATTGGGAAAGAGTTTAGGGTGATTTTTGAAAAATAGGGCGCATGAAAGTATATGAACTGAGGGCAGGGTTAATACGTACTTTGTGGAATGAGAAAAGGGGTATGCAGCTAAATGGGTGACAAACGCAATCGATATCCAATATCATTGTCGCTGCCTTTGGCCTAACATCTGGAAATAATTGATGGTAAATGAAGTCGATACATGAGCAATGAGTAGATAACGACGTCACAGCGCATCTCTTGTGCACCGTATTTAATTCATCATCAAGCACCGTTTAAGGCTAATTTTCATCGCGTGCTCCCGTCATGCAAGTAAATATCGATGTATCATATTTACGATTTGGCCAAACATTAACTCTTTTATGATCCCTACATAAAAGGAAACGACATGCCATATGAAACATGTAATGGCCTAAATGCAGATAATGTAAGTAGTGTAAAATGGTCAGGAAAGCTTTCGTGATTTTATTTAACAAAAATAACTAATATCTCATTTGTATTTATCGTAAGTTCTAATTTGTACATGTCCACGTCTTATAGCGCCGAAGAGCATCAATTGATCTACGAAGATTAGGAATTTCCTGGAATTTATCATACGACAAATTAGTATAGTCCAGCCGCGTAAAAATGACCCTTCTCTGTGAACGGTGAGTGGAGCTACGACTACCTACCCCCCTCCCGATCTTACCTCCCCTTTTTTACTCTCTCACTCACACACTGGAGGAGAGGAAAGCAGTGTTGCCAGTTTTCCTCACACCGGCGGAGGGAAATTAATGTAACAAGTTAATAAACTTCTTCATTGGCATGTTTAATATGGAAGTAACCGGAGTGGGGGTAGCCGAGGACTGAGAGGGGGTGCGCAGACATTTTCGCGCAGAACCATTTAACGCGGCTGGACTATAGTTCATCATCACTAGTTTCGCTAATCTGTCGTATTCTGGTATGTGCACGCCCTAAGATAGTCGTATATAATATGCTGCAACAAAGCACAAATAATTATAGCAAATTATTTTTCTCGGCCGCATGAATCGTTCTCACGTCATCCGCCTTTCCAAAGATTCCATTGCCGACACTCGACTCGAGTATCTTCCGCAGGGCAAATGTTTTCCTAAGTGAAAGGTTTTCCTAAAGAAAAGTAAGTAAGTTTTCCTTGGCTGAAGCTAAAAAAAATCCTATCGCGTACAAAGTAGGTTTCTACCCTTCTCCAATAATACTTCACTGTCAACTTTGTATGTGATCTCGATTAATCCATAATTTATGTTAAAATGTTTTTAATTCAATCAAGGGGAAACGAGTAATTTCCTATTTAAACAACACAGGCAGCAATTAATAGATTCCAGAGATAAAAAAATCAGAAATTTCCTGAGTGAAAGGATAAGGGAAATTTCCACAGCGTCCGTGCGATTGACGCAGATTCACTGGATTGGCCGTGAGAATAACATGAAAAATGTTTGCGCTATATATGACGTTGCAATTTTTCAGCAGGTAATCGTCAACTATGCCACAACTACGATGGCATATGTCAGTTCCAAGTTTATTTCGAATATTGCGTAAATCAATCGCAAGCCGAGTTGAACATGAATTTGGAGAATTTTTTGAGTCGAAACTTCGATTTTGATAGGGTTCACTTATGTTCCGCTGTTCCGTACAGAGGCCCACATGCCTGTATTCAGTTTTATCATTTCTGTTGTTCTCACCTTCTTCCCAAATAGAAGCCCATTTGCTTCTACATAGAAACTAGTCCGAGTTTGTTATAAAATTATATATATTTATATATCCACAAATATAATTGTAAATAAACGTTTGATTATAAGCGATTTTTATTCTTGAGGCTAGGCATATTACTTATGCATGACTTCCCAGGTCGTTTTATATCGTATTCATATTCCGAGTTAGTTTCGCATTTTTTCATCTGACACTAATTCTTTCACATCAATCACAGTAATTCTGCACAGTCCGGTTTACATAGTTTCTTCCTCAGCATCAATGTTTAATGTTTGATTTTTCCCAATAATATTTCACTACCTCAGATCTAATTTGTTTCACTACCTCTAATCTAATCGTTGTTTGAACTTATTTTTACCAGTAACAGCTATAGTATAACTCTGGAATGCTCTTTTTATCGACTATTGGTTCACAACGAGTCTTGCGAAAAATTTTCTGATAGGATTATCGTTTGCCTTTTCCCTCCGTATCCTTTAGTAGTGTTTCCCATTCCTTTCGCAAAGCAGATAACCAAACACAAACACACACGTAAAAGAGAAGTCCCTAATTATCAGCAGTGACTTGAGAGAACCCTATGCGAAGGAAATAAAACTCTCACCCTCTCTAATCCTTTGTCGTTATTTCACATATTAAAAGCAATTGGTAATTATTTTTTATCAAATTTCACGGGATATTGGAGTAAGAGAAACACTTGGTAATTCCACACAAATTCTCTTTCTCCAATATGCTGATCAAATTCCATAAAGTTACGCCTGAGACAATAAATTTCACGGGATTCACCTCAGAAGCAAAATGACCAAACATCATAAATGAAGACCGAAGACGACAATCCACAAACATTGTCATCCATTTAACGACTGCGATGGGTTGGATCTGTAAATTTCGGTCAAATTCGAAATAATACTTTGAACCGCACATGAACTGAATATGAAGAAAGTAAATCTAGTTTACGTTATTTTGGAATTTTTAACCTAATATTCTACACAATTATCTAATGAAATTAGAAACTGAACGGATAACAATGTTTAATATGAATTATATAATGTGATTTTTTTATTCATTGATTTCACTTGTGATTTTTTACTGTGAAATACTTGCTCACGCCATCTTACTTAGTCTCGAAAGTTACACACAAAAGTTATGTTTTCATCCGCCTGAAGGAAGCAATAAATTTAACTGAGAGGGTTTTTTTCCAAAAACACTCAATAATATCCTATCGAAAATGATAAAGGATTCGACATAAAATTTTACGTCTACGTAACACCCTGCAAGCTGCTGCACGGACGTGTGGCAGTGGGGTGAGCCATCACCAGAAATTCATGTGGGAAAGCATGTCAGTGAGCCATCACCAGACATGTATTCCCACATGTATATAATACCAATAATTCACATGGAAAGAAACTACTTACATGCAAAAATGTCAATGCCAAAAGAAAATACATGTTATGCAGGATCAAAATCAGTTAGCATACGAATCGGTAATGGCTTTTGTTTTGTGAGAACAAAACCTTGATATTAACGAGCGCTGAGTATTTCAAAGGCTTCATTGAAACGAATTTTGAACTATTACAAAGCTGTTATCCATTGAGTGGGTTTTATATATGTAGCTTTTGAAAAGGATTGTTAAATTAAAAAAAAACAAATACATCATCACGTCACGACCTCTTCCATCGCATCGCACAGGGGACCTCTTCAGGTAAACGAAAGACTTTTCGCAAAATTTGACGATTTTTGCAGTCGGTCGTCCTCACCTGTGGTATCCAAGCTGCCGGCAGACGACGTTACCCTCGCCGAGGGTCCACCGTCCGCTCTGATCGCACACGGGGCTCCACCGCCCCCCTCCGAGGTGCACCTCCACGTGACCCTCCCACGGCCACTGCCCGCCCCTGAGGCGGACCGACTGGCCCGTCGGCGGCGTGCCGGGGCCTTCCTCCACTTCCCACGGGGCGATGGGCGGAGGGCCACTCGGCGGGTCGCGGCGTCCGGGCGTCGGAGGTGGTGGAGTCGGTCCCTGCCGGCCGCTTCCCCCCACCGGCGCCCACCCGCCGTACGCCCGTGTGGTCCCACGCCTCGGGGGTGCGGTGGTCGTCGTCGTGGCTCTGGCGGGAGTGGCTCTCGTGGCGGGAGGCGTGGTTGTCGCGGTGGTGGAAGGCCTTGTCGTGGTGGGGGAAGTGATCGTGGTGGTCGGTGCTGGGGGCGTTGTGGTGGTGCGCAACTCACGTGGGTAATCTGGACGCGCGGGAGGCCGGACGGCGACGACCGGGTGCCGACTTTCCTCGGGGGTCAGCTCCTCCACGTCCCCGCGCCACTCCTGAGGATGGGCTGCGATGATAGATAGATAGATAGTCTTTATTTCGGGGCGAGATTGAGACTAAATAGTGTCTTCTCTTCCACCTAACCCCATGTCACAGTTGCATACCTATTTATATATACATATACATACATATATATATATAATACAGATAACATTATGAATGATAGTGAAATACAAAAAAAGTAATAGATGTACATGCTAATTTACAGAAGAATATTGACAGCTGTGGGAAAAAATTAAGGCTATTTTTGTAGTCCTTTAATGAAATAAAACCCACTGCAGGAAAATGCCCACACACGAAGGGGGGCGTGAAAAACCTGCGAAACCTACCGATAGTGCAGCTAGAGGTGAGTGTATATATATGTGAAAACACAATTAATGAGTATATGGATGAGTTAATAAAATAGTAATAACACTAGTAATAAAAACATTGAATTATATAATTATACTCACACTGACACACACATACAGCAACGAACGCACTTGAACAAGTATACCCACATGCAAACACACATCCCTTCTACATACACACACACACACACAAATTTATACACATGCAACCAATAAATGTGTAAATAAGTAAATTAAGGGGGGGGGTCGAAATGTATGGTGAAACCTCTTTAAACTGGGTGGGCCATGTTAGCATAGCAACTTCGGGCATACAAAAATGATGGACTTTCACTCACTGGGCGAGGGGGGGGGGGGGGAATGGGGACCTTAGTAATCATGGGAGGGGAGGATTTGGAAGCTTAATATTTGGTGGTCATACAGTTGGTGGAGGAAAGGGGTTAACTAGGTGTAGCTGATGGACAGGAGGGGGGGGGAGAGCAAGAATTAGTATGTCTATCACTAAGGAGTGGTCTCTTCACATATTGGGTATTTTGCAATTGTCCTGGGACATCCATCATATTCCTGCCTTTATTTTCTATATGTAATGCAGTGCCTTGAAAGCAAAGTCACAGGTCAATTAGCCGTCTCTTAATATATGTTTTGTAGTAACTGACTTGGTGTTTCCTTCAGTGGTCCATTGAACATTCTCCTCGATAGAGGTTCAGAAATTCATTCCCATCTGCCCCACATAAGTCACTTCACATTCACGTGTGAGGTCATAATTGCCATTCTACCCTATCAGTGGGAATCTTTAAATTTGCAAACCAGCTTAGCCACTGTTATAGGCGTGTCAAAGGCCATTCAAAATCCATCTCTGTATATGATATTGACTATTCGATGGTAGCTTATTTAAGAATGGAATCTTACACTACTTTAGTACACCCATGTTGGGTCCCAGACAGCAAATAGATATCTAAATCATGTCCATCCATAGATGATCTACCAATAGATATCTATTAGATATTTAATAGATATCTATAGTTATGGCCCCACATATATATATATATATATATATATTTTGGTAGATATCTAATAAATATATATTAGATATACTGTTTTTTGGACAATAATATACCTATTAGATATCTGCGGTAGATATCTCTTCATCTGCCTAACTGTTATGACGAATAATCTATATTTGTATTGTCCACCCAAGAGTTAATTTGTTTTCTTTTGTGTGCAGCACTTGTGGTGCACTCTCATGTTACCACGTATATTTTTGCCCGTTACTGTTAGTTGCATCTGAATAAATGCTCTTGCCAAGAATCCTCTGAGAATCTGATTACTCCAGCAAAAGATCTGCCTGATTCCCCGTTTACTCTATTAGGTTATGGGCCCAGGAACTAAATGCTGATCTAAGTTGGCAAGAAAGTTATCATTTCTCGAGAAATTGCATATTCTCAACCGATGCGTTGTTTAGTGGCCGACCACGTGTTTTTTGTGACAAGTACCCCCTGATCGACGTAATAGTTATCGCATGATAGTTATCAAGGTTAGCAAAATGAGTCAAGGAGGAAGCGGTACATTGCCGGCGATTGAAAAACTGGAAGGCATGGAAAATTACTCGAACTGTAAATTCACTATGGAAATGTGTCTGATGCCTGAAGACCTCTGGGCGTGCATCGAAAGTGGGGCAGATGGGAATGCGAATAACACGGACGCGGAAAAAGACAGAAGGGCATGACCCAAAATATGCCTAAAGGTCAAACCATCGGCTTATGTGCATGTAAGGACTGCGACATCAGCAAGAGAAGCATGGCTCAACCGGAAGAAAGGGTATGAGGACACGAGGCCTAACGAGGCAACTAGGACTCCTATGTATGCTTTTCAGCCCGAAACTGGAGAAATTTGCCACCATGGAAGAGTATGTAACCAGAGTGAGTCACACAGAAGCTGGCTGACATCGACATTCCTCTGGAGGACAAATTCCTTTCTGTCATGTTGCTGAGTGGACTCCCGCTGGAATACAGCCGAATGATAATGGCACTAGAGAGTTTGTCAGTAAAGATCTCGTAAAATCAAAACTTCTTCAGGAGAATCTGAGACAATAGTATGATGGACATAATTTCCACAAAGAAGTAGTTTTCGTGTGATCCAATGCCAAAGTTCCACTTTCTTAAGTGCCTTGTCAGTAAATATTGCAGAAGAAAACTGGTACTGGTGAACTCATGGAGCTACCACACACATGACTAAAAGCAAGGATGGTTTATTAAATTAATTCAGTGAAGTAAGTGGCAATTGCAAACAACAATAAATTGTTCACTGCTGGAACTGGCGATGTCGTGGTGAAATTACGGGGCCAGAATGATGACATCACTACAATTTGTGACACTGTTTACGTGCTGAATTTATCGGTGAACCTGCTTTCAGTGAGTAAACTTGTTGACAAAGGCCTAGCTGTGACTTTCTCAATGGACGGGTGTTGTATTTTCCTTCAAAGTGACTTTAGAGTCAAAGAAGAAGTTCATGCCATGGCAACAAACGTTGGTGGCATTTACAAGTTAGATCTCAATGACTCTATGAAAGCAAAAATAAACAAGAGACAGCTAATATTACGTTTGCTACAGACACCTAAACAGACACAGCATGAACCTACTTGCTCAAGGCATGGTTACAGGAGTGAAGTTCTCAAGTGGCTGCAAAGGACCATGTTCATCTTGCCTAGAGGGAAAACAAACTAGAAATCCTTTTCCCAAAAATTCTCTGTAGTCATTGTTTACACTAATTATTTTATATTTTTTAGTTCAAATTCAGAATTTCTTTGTGACAACGGAATGCTATTTAAACCATGAATCATAGAATGTAACAAAGAGATTTTGTGAGCAATTAGGTGGCATGAGTTTAAGGGGATCTCCTGGTTGGCGTATGTGGGCTTCCTGAAGATTGAGAAGGCATGTTTATGTTTTTTATGATGATTTAGGAAGATCAAGGAAATTTAATAGGCTATCCACTCCCAGTTCCTTTGTAAACTGATATTCTTATGCACAGAATTTTCAAAATTAATGAAATTGTCCAGTTGCCACTCACTACCTGTCTAGTAACACAAACCTCCCATGATTACTAAGCTCTTAATTCCCTCTACACCCACCCCCAGTGAGTGACAATCCACCTGCTGAATTCTGTTTTGTGTTCAAAGGCACTCCATCATGGGAGCAACCAATTATTTCAAAAAACATTCCCTCCACCCTTTTCTCTATACTGCCCTGACTAATTCCTAGCATTAATTCCCCTCTTTCATGTCCCATCGTATTAGCATCACACAAAGCAGCAATGAAAATTGACCAATGAGGAACAATCTACAATTAAACCAGCCAGATATGTGCTTATGCAGATGTTTTTGCCATAATTGCCAGAACAAAGAGGAAATAAATAGAGATATATTGCAAACAAGAATCAGAAGTGGAAAAGATTGGGATGTTAGTAAATGACAAAAAACTAAATATATGTGGTTGTGTATGTCAGAGTCAAGGAGAAAACTGGAAGATCTAGTAGCTGGAGAAAAACCATTTCAAAGTGTATCTAATTTCAGATACCTAAGAAGCCTAATTGACCGTGTGAATAAAAATAGCAGCTGTGTAATGGAGCAAATTCAGGCAGGCAGGGCATTACAAATAAAGTATATCATGCTAACTTACACTTAAGGTTATGTTATTATCAAAGAATTTTAAATACATAAAAATTTGATACAACCAATAGTGATATTTGTTGCTGAAACATGGAACTCCACATTGAAAGAAGAGAATAAACTGAGAATATCTGAAAGGGGTAGTACATAATCCCTTATAATGATGAATGAAATAAACTCATAAAAGGAGAAGATATAGTAAGTTTATTAAGACTCTGAGACTACAGCAGTTAGGACATATTGAAAGAATGAATGAGACTGCCATGCCAAAGAGGAAAATAAATACAACCATGAAGAGAGGTAGTGCCAGGTTGAAATGATTAAAAGACTTATATAAAGATCTCTGGAGGATGAAAGTATAAGGTTGGAGGAGAAAGATTATACAGGAGGTCAAAGCTCACCCTGAGCTGTAGTTCCTTAAGGAATGAAGGGTTGCATAATTGTAATTGAAAAGTCATTTTATACTCACCTGATTGGCATACATATTTATTTTTGCGAGAACAGTCTCTTGTACTCCATTTATAGGAAAAGTCTTTATTCAATACAACGCATGTTTCATTTATCCTCTCACTTCCATTGAAGTACGTCTTACCTACCGAGTCACCTATAAATAGAAAAAAACAAAATGATAATTCACTTCTTTTGTGCTCAATGTACTCCTTAACTATTAGCTGGGACAATCAAAAAAGCTACTGGTAACCCTGTCATAAATCCCTGCCAGGAAATCTTCCAAAAGGGGAGATTACTGGCAGTGAAATTCAATAAAAATCCTATAAAATTTAAGACAAAATTATTTATCAGACAAAAAACTGGGCCAATTGGCCCATGGCATTGTTCAAACATTCCCTTAGAGTCAATAGATCAGCCACCTAGTGTTAAAAGGGTTAAGTCTGACAATTTTTATTAGGAAAAACTTTAGTGTAAGATTCAGGAATGTTTTTTTCCGTATTTATTTTTCATTCATTCATTTTATTTTCATACCAATAGGTCAATGCAGACATGGTTATCATCAAGTGAATATACACATAAAAGTAAAATTAAGTGTCCATAGGTCATCATAGATACAAAATAAATACAGTATTTTATTAAATAGAAACAAATATAAAATATGTACATATATAAATTTAGGAAAACACAATTTTAAGTAGGCTTGACAAATTATCAAGAATATGTCCGTGCCTACTGCAAGTTCAAACAATTCATTAAAGAAATTGTTCAATGAATAGCAACATTTCTGCAGTAGGTAACTTTTTAAATCTCTTTTAATAAGTGTACACGACCTTATGACCTTTATTTTAGCAGGCAATTTGTTATGAATAACTAATGCAGCATAATGAGGGCCCTTCTAGTATAATGACAATCTACACTCTAACTGATGAATATCATGTTTTCTACGGGTATCATAACAGTGATAGCTAGAATTTGTACGGAATAGGTGGGGATGTTTCTTTACAAAAATGGCACAATGTAGTACATATATACAAGGTAAGAGAAGTATTTGTAGGGATTTGAAGAAAGGTTTGCCATGGGTTTGTGCTGACACCCTACTAATAACTTTTATTGCTTTTTTCTGTAGAGAGAATACATTTGTGGAGTAGCTATCATTACCCCAGAATATGGCTGCATAGGTTAAGTAAGAGTTTATTTTTACAAAGTATAATAGTGTGAGAGGTATGTTTAATTATGAGAGAATTAGTTTAAATTATGTTTAGTTTTTTAGGTTAAACTAACAACCTACAGGAAGTGACTAAGTATGTGTGCCACTTCCATTAGCAAGTACAGGTCTAAGTATGAGCTAGAGCATAGGTGAGAGTTGGTTTAGTGATACAGTTATAATAAAAATATAAAATATTGTGTAAAATGCAGGTAGATTACTTAGTTGAGGAGTGCTTAGCTACATTCACCTTGAAGAAATGGATACTTTTGTATGGTACAAATGGAATTTATTGTCTTTTGCTTAAATTTAATCTCCATGGGGTATTAAAAATATTCAGAGATTTAACATTTCATCCAGCTCTCTCTTTCTCTGCAGGGAACTGTGATTTCCCAGTAGAGAATGTAATTGTTTTGAGGGGACTCTGACTTCCTTGTTAGGAAAGTCTTGGGCAATTAAATTATTATTAGGAATTCCAATTTCCTTACAGAAAAGTTTGATTATTCTGTGGGTTTGTTTCCATGCAGTGAAATCAACAGGGAATACAGGGTCATTTTCTATAGGGAAAAATTTTAAATCCATAATGGAAGTAATGGAATTGATTTCTGTGTTCATCAGAAATACATGCAACTAGCAATTCATACTGTTGGGGAGGTATGAATTGTGTGTGGTTTGAGTATTCCACCCAGCACAGCTGATGGTACCTAGTGGGTATCAACAGAACTTGGAGGAGAGGGAGTCTGATTTTGGCCTCCCCTCCCCCGGGAACATTTTTTTCCACATGGCATATTGTTTGTAGCAGTTATTTTTGGATGTCTGAGACATGTGTACCTGGTCTGAGACATGTGTACCTGAC
>WURS02044954.1:0-11139 GCA_011762765.2 Rhinocypha anisoptera | reverse complement strand
GCCACCCCTGTGGCCGTGCTATTCTCTATTGTGCTCGAATGAGTTTTCTCATAAACATCTATATATATATATATATGATGAACGAACACACAACTATGAACTATTCACACCAAACTCTCCAACCGCAACTCCATATCTATCCGCGGTCACCAATTTTGCAATGACACAGTTTCCGTCGACAATTACCGCCAAAACCTGCCACCTTTTACAATCTGCCCCTCCCCTTCCTCATCCCTTAATGTCTTGTCGTCCCAGCGCACAAGCCAATTGCCTAAGCAAAAACATATATCTTCTTTTGTCTAATATCTGTCCGGTTTGGCGAATGCACCCCCCCCCCCTTTCCATCCGCATGAACAACCATCGTTTCTCCACCAGATATGCTTCTTTCTCATCTCTTCCGTTGCAAACACACTGTGTATTCCATGATGTCTCCTTTGATCTATGCTTCTCCATTTCCATCCTCGAATCACTACCCGAATCAGCTTCCAATATAGAGGTGAGAACCCAAGAGTTAGCCGACATCCACTCCTTCTCAGCTTTCAAATTTCCAGGCCTGAACTCTAACCGGAAGGCCCAACATGCCCTTCACTCCCTACTCTCCTAACTTCCCCCTTCCCTCTTTCCACACACCCTCCCCTCTCTATCACCCTCTCTGTAGATTTCCCCTTCTCATCATTCTTTCTCCTTTCCTGACGAAGAGTTAAATCTTGAGAGTTTAATCTCGTCTAAACTCCTTTCAGATGAAGGTGGTTCAGCAGCCACCGAAAATCTAAAACTAGTGAGTTTCTTTATATTTTTGTGCCTATGTTTTTGTGACAAATATCCACCCACAAGTGTTGACCGACTTCGTTATATATATGTATGTATTATATAAATATATATATGTCTTCTTTCATCACGAGCTTTAGATAATTGAAAGTGCTGAGGAAAGATCGATATTCACAAATAAGACAGAATATAGTAAGGAGGAGGAGATTAATAATAAATATATTCAGAGATAGAGAAATAGAAACATATATGTTACAGACATAGCACAAGACATACTGAATGTCTACACTCAAAATATATCCATTGAGAACCAAGGAAGAAGAGGAGAGACGTTATGTCATCACACCTGTACAACTCCACTGCGTTACTTGAAAAGTTTTATCGTATTCGCTTGGTCTTCTCTCAAGCCTTGTGAATTAGTGTGGCAATTGAAAATAAAAAGGAAAAATTACTTATGGTCACCAATTTGATATATTTTTCCTCTCGTTCCTGTCATCCCTTCCCACATTCTAAGCCTCTCATCACTTAAAACGCATCACCACCACCACTCATTAATTTCCGGGCGTCCTACATCGTTACCCCTTCTTCTGAGCCAATCCGCTACAACTTATGCGAGGGGAATACTTTTATTCACAACCGAGACCGGGAATTTTTCCATTTCAGTAACTTTGAAAAGCTTCTTCCCATTCATCACCAACTAAGATACGACTTAACCTCCAACGGAAGATTCTTAACCCCAAATGAGAGGAGGAATGGTAAAAGTTTGCTACGCCATGAGAAGTATTTCAAATCTGTTTATCGCACATACTAATTCAACTTAATAGGATAAGGATATTTTGAAAATTCCTGGTTGAGCTCCCCTTTGAAAGTGAAAGAATTTATCCAACATTTCTTTGTAGAGTTGACTCAAACAATCCATTAATGTGTAATATATTCGCTCGCCCCACATTTCTGCTTTAAGGTAAACATAGCTATCACAAATGTAATGACAATATAAAATATTGGAATGAACTCAGTGGAATTGACAGACTAACATTGTGACTTTGAACGAAGGCAATAAACATTTCAGCTCCTAATCAATAGTAAAAATGAAATGAAACAATAAAAAATTGCAAAATGAAATTGATAATGATTTTCAACAATAATACTGGGAATCGCAACATATGCTATCTCATAGAGTATTAGTTAAAGCAAATTAAAATTTATATTAGACGCCAACCAACATATAAAACAATAAATGTCACAATATGTCAAAACAATAAAGTAATAAAAATTTTTTACGGAAAGTCTTAATGTTAAAATCCTTCCAAGTAATAAGCATATAATCACATTGGTTAAATTTTAGCAATAATCTAATTCAATTTAACACTATATAAACCAGGGATTATCGTGTTGTAACAACTCAATTGAAAATTCAGGAATAGTGCTAGAGTCCTTTGCCAGGAAATAAATTTAATCTTATTTTATTAGCACACGAATTTCATATTCGAAACACTTATTTAATACGATTTACGATAGTTCAGAAATAAGAGATAATAAGAATTTTATTTTCATTGCCCATACTCTTGCCTTGGTTGAATTGTGTTTACATATAGTTCGTTTGATTACATTTAATTCAATTATATTTTAAGCATAGAATATTTTGACAAGCATGTATCCGTTGGAACCAAGATTTTCTAAGCCTCGGGTATAAATATTTTTATCTGATATGATTCAAAGTGAGCATAATTATGGATTGAGAATAATTTTAATAGAAAATATTCTGGACTAGAAAATTATTTTTTTATATTTTAGAGATAGAAAGCTCTAATTTTAAGATTACGTGATTTACGGCACAAATGAACTTGTCTTTAACTCATCTCCTTTACTGAATCTTTGGAAGAACTAATTATGAAAAACTACTTCAGAGTCTCATGATATGACCTTTAATTAAAGCAGAAAATTTTGAATTCACGAATCTAGTGAATAGGCAATTGAAACTTATCTTGAAATTTTATGCTCTTTAAATTCGAATTTCAAATAGTAGTAGCTCAAATGTATTCATCAAGTACCACGCCTCGTATTACTAGACACTGTTAGAATTAAATACAGTTCCAACAAATGGCTTCTCAATAGATTTCTCTACTCTACTTCGTTTCTGATGATAACATACTCCCACTTTTATGAACATGAATCTAAAAGTTATTTTTAATAATATGTCTTACGACGACAGTGTCTTATGTCCGAAATGAAACGATAAAATATTTTTAAGAAAACTATAAAGTGTTTTATAATTTCCTTTTCTGCGCATGCTTTTAGCTCCTGATGTTTAAATGTCGGACACTTAAAAACCATCATATAATGTTACCAAATGCTTAAATTGGTACCCAGTAAGTTTATCACTTAACCAGAATACTCGATACAAACAAAAATCCTTCTCCAAAAATAGCTCACAAATCTTTTGTAAAAAGAAAGAAAATAGATTTCTCGTGAAAAAACTCATATATAGGCGGATATGGAAATCGCAATAATCACAGTATTCAACCCGAAAGTCGTTGTGTTAAGTGAGGGAAGAGCTCACCTAGTACTAAGCCCACGGCGTGTGGGAATTCAGACATCAGGGTGGAGGGGCCAGTTCCTTTCCCTGTGCCGCCTGTGGTTACCCACGAAGATGTGGTACCCGAAAAATCACTAAGCTTCGGTTTAGCTGGAGGTGTCCGGCGGGTCGTCACCGGGCCTGGGACCCGGGTCCCCGGGTCAGTAGCCAAGCACTCCACCTACTGGGCTACCACGACCTCAGAAATCGCAATAACTGCCACAAAATATACCTGTAGTCTTAAGAAGAAAGAATCAGGAGACGGCAGAAAACGTTAGACTTTGGAGAGAAACTTTAAGAGCTGAGGTATGTTTCATAATCTTTCTCATTTGCCCACTGTAAATTCCGTTTGTTTTTCATCTCTTTCAAAAATGTATATACCTGAAACGACCATTTTCTACAATATTTTGCCGGAAAATAAAAATAATTTCGTAAAAGATTCAGAACACTGCCTAGGTAAAATTTAATGTATTTAGAAGCTAACGTTTTCAAACACAAAAAGGACTAGTTCTGTGAAAAACACACAGAGATGACTTTGACCTTTAAACTTAATGTTACTCGATTAAACAATAAATCTTTGACCTATTTCTGAACTAAAATGATCTCTTGTTTAAAACATCGATTAAAGTTTTAATACTAGGAGGTCTGGTAGTACACTTTCGGCCGTTTGGTTTTCTTTAATTTTAGGAATAATTTAACGATTGCATATTTTCTGCTTTATTACAGAGGTAATATTATTTTTTTTATTGTCAATAGTTGTAAGGGTAATTTAATTTATAGAAATCGTTAATATTAATAGACTATATTTACAATGAAATAAAAATAAAAACATTTAAATTTACATGAATTTAAGGAAAATAAAAAATTATTTTCTTACCGAGCCGGCAAAAAATGCATACTTAAAAAATGATTATATTAAGATTATAAAAAGATTATGATAATATATATAATAAGGCCAAAATGATTATAAAAGAAAATACATTTCATACTTCTTCACAGGTTCCGTGGGTAATCCGTGGAAAAGGACGTCATCCTTTGTTAAATATGGATATTATGAAATTTCACGATAGTCAAGCTTGAAATCAATAAATTCACTAGAAATTTACCATTATATGTGTATACCACTACCACTACTACGACTATAATTACCTATATCAATTTTTCTACGAACTGACTTATCTAATCTCGTCTCTAGTGCACATAAGTGATCAAATCAATTCAATAATCTTCTAATCGTTTACCATAAAAGTCATACTTCTGAATCGTTTAGCGGAAACTAATACGAAACATAAAGAACAAGGCGGTTCATAGATGAAGATGCTCTTAAAAAACCACTAATTTTGCCAATATAAACTAAATATATTTATAATAAAAGCCGTATGGAAACAGGTAGTAATCTTAATATTTATACTATCCACAAAGGAAAAAATGGAGTAATTATTGCCATGAAATCCACACAAAACTTACATCAGAAAAGACTGAAACCACTCACCACCTGTACTATCAAAGTTGGTGTCATGATATAAGAATCTCCATAAAGAAGTGCCGGTTCTTTTCTATTTATCAAAATAATAATGGTAGCACAAAACCATTCGCCAAATTGTAAGAAAGGAAGATAATACAGAGTTGACGATTATGTTAATGAATTTAAGGGTGGAATTATTGATGAGATTGTTGAAAACATTGATTACTCCCACATGTCTTATTATTTATGGAGACTTTTAAGAGATCAGAGACGGATATTTTAAAAATAACTTATGGCAAAAAAAACATCATTTGGAACATGTCATGAAGTACACACCCAGGTGAAGGTGATACAAAGACTTTCGTAAGATGCATAAGATTTACTTAACACGTGAGCATGAAACTTAAAAAAAAAAAATATCCAAAATTGGAAAGATTAGGAGTAGGGAAAGTGAAGTAAGAGTAAAGAAAAACGGGGGAAAATTTACGAGTCGAATCGCTAATCGAGTTCTGTGAGGGAAGACACCATGCTGTTACCACAGAATAGTAGGCGGAGCACCGCTCTACAAGGATTACTGTGTGAGTGATTGCGTTTATACACGGCAAGTCGCCTGGATGAAGAGAGAAGAAAGGGGAGACCCTTAATGATTAATTTCCAGGACCTCGTTTCCCCCTTTCTTCTCCGGCCTCATTTTTTCTCGCAATCATCACCTCCTCTCCCACCCGACCATCGCACTCCACCTCGTTCCCTTCGCTCCTACTTTCTCCCGTTCCGTCTCAACACTGGGAGTGCGTCTTGTCCCCTTTGCTTTCTTTGGAATGAGAAATGAGCCTGTGATCACATCCGACATTTTGACGTCCGTCGGGAGAGAGTTATAGGACCGCGTCTCCTCTCCGTCTGCCGGGCCAGCCAAAGGCTCTCTTCCTCCTCCTCCTCCTGCACTCGATGGCCTCGCCTTGATTGTCTCTGCTCAGCTCACCGGATATTAATTCCTCGCCCCACGCTCTCTTCTCTCGCTCTTCACTCCTCTCTCTGCCTCTCTATACCTTATATGCCTTGAGATTCTGGAAACGCGAAACACAAAGGATGGCTTGAAGGTAGTAGGGTGGGCAATTTGTTTTCAGGTAACATGACGTGTTAGAGAAATGTAAATGTTTCATTTAACTATTGAATGACGACAACTTTAGGAATATAGTTGCATGTATTCCAGACAGAATACATTATTCTGATCACGGATATATACTGTTCTCAAATCCGTTAACATGTCGACACTACGTTTATATATTTCCTGGATAGGACGAGAACGTACATCCTTTGATTTGGCCGTATCATTATTCGTAGTCTGAACATTTACTAAAGATTAAAAAAATAAAAGTAAGGGTTATTAAGGTAGACAAGTGTTCAAAGATAAAACTTTAAAGGTCATATGCTACAATTTTCTTCAAATAATTAGGAATATTTTTCGAAAACGCAAATGTACCCTTGGTATACTCATATAGTGCGTAGCAAATTATATAACCCAGCCTTGTGTTTTCCTAGATCGTTCTTACTCGTACTTGATGGCATGACTTGAAAACATAAGATATGATTACTGCTCTAAGTTCAGATAACTCCGCTCGTTATCTTATTTCAATGAAAATGCAACTCCGAAAGTTTGCATTAAGGTCTAATGGTTTTAAATTGACCTAATATTTGCATGCATTGAAAAGACAATTATATCAAGTGTATTTTTCTTTAAGCATATAGAAAACATGATCATAAATATTGCCATCCACATAACCATACGTTAAAATAGTTATCAAAGGCTGAAACATTTTTGGATGTGTGACATTGAAGAAGGACCAAGGTCTCTCTTTAACGTAGTTCAGTTGTACAGAGTAGTGCCATCGTTACCGCTACTATGTACACGACGAAACCCAGTTCTCGTTTATTAGGCAAATAAGTATGAAATGAAATTAACCTACATCTCATGCAAAATATAGTGCATACATTTAAATGTATCTACGCCCAATAGCATACTTCACGGACAGATGACAGCCTAGAGTGAGGACTGCCGGTAAAATATTTGATACACAACATTGAGCTTGAAGGAGACGGAACATTACCGGACATCATCTTACAAGAAAAGTGGTACAATAAGCAACTGCTTTCTGGTTTTCTGTTTACCTCAAGCTGTTTGCTATCTGAATAAAATTGTAGTTCTCAACATCGGTGATGACCTATGAAACCAGAAGCAATGGTAGTTTCCTTGAGAAGTGAGAATCTTTCGTTTAGTATATCCTATAATTTTATTATAGGCCCTACCAATACTCATTGGTCTTAAAATGTATTGCAATTTTTTCATGCCTTTAGTTTCCATCTAAAGATACATGTAAATCATCTTTATTTTACATATAATATTTATGAGACTAATGGGTGGTGGGACGTATGCATATTTGAAGAAAGATTAAGTAAAGATGTTGCAATACAAATCTAACCTGGGTTTCAAACTCTTACCTTAAACGGTAGATTACCCTACATTTTAATACTTATTATCTAATATATATAATGTCTAATAATATATATAATACACTCGATTTTTTACTTATTTAAAGATGATTATAACTAAATAATTGGACTTTCTGTCCCTATTCAACACCATTTTCTCAAAATGATTTCTTTCGCTAGCGATTAAGTGAAATATGATCACAACTTCTAAATGGAATTAAATAACTATAATTAAGTAACAACTAAGGAACTAGAAGATATGTAAAAGGATGCGGTGAAAAAGCACAAATGTCTTGCGAGACGTAGCGCATGGCAGTAGTCAAAAGGCGAAATTATTATGAGAGAATAATAAACCTACACCCTATTCTGTTTTTTGATGTTGAAACTAGAAAAATGCAGCTTGTACGCTTACTTTTTTCCACGAGTGACAAATCCAAATATGGGTGGCGGATGCAAGACGTATTTTCATTACTCGAGCATATAATTGGTGAAATAGTCTTAATAGAACGTATTTAACTAATATACGACTGTAATCATTTCGATTGCTTTCATTCGCTCACATTCTCGATAATAGTCGTATTCCACTATAGGATCAAAATATACTGGGCTGTAACGGATTATTTTTAATCACGACAAGAAACATACGGTTGTGGCTCTCCGGGTTGTAACAAGAAGATAAATCTATACTCGAAAATAAATTATAAAACTTAATTTCCCTTCTGGGATTCTTGGTCCAACCGCAGGATCCCAAGGGTAAAGAAATAGAAAGCTTCCTCATTGTCGGGGACACTCTTAATCGAATCCTTTCCACCATTCCCTCACTGCAATTATTCGGAGTGATTCACATCGTATGCCGATATACGGATTTTATCGATTTACGGAAACGACAATTGAATGTGGTGAGAAAAACGTGACACTGCCATGCATAAATATATATTTTACTCTTTTATAGGTTTCGATTATGACTCGAAAACTAGGCAGTGAAACAAACATTTTCCTGTGAAGTTTCAGTGATTGCAGATGGGTTTTCTTCGTTTAAAAGACTCCTGAGTTGGGAACACAGGCTATAATAAGCACGAAGATTCGGAAGATTGGGGAAAACGGTGAACACACATGATATATCCCTTAAGGTTGCACTTCAAAAAATCATGTTCGGCATTACTCCAACGTCAATCTTCAAAATATTGAAAACGGCAATATCCGAAGGGCGGTCCGAGAGTGAAAAACTCCCCCCTCCATCTGCCGCTTTTTCTGTAAAAGCATCTCGCTGTTAAAATTGATACAGGCGAAGAAAGCGGCTGGGCATAATGGAAGAGATGGACGGAGTAAAGTAAATACGGCGTAAAGGGATTTTTTTTGGCGAGTCTGTTAGCGTCTGCTGCGAGGTTCCATCGCCCCCCCCCCCCCCCCCCCCCCTCCCTCCAGGCCTGCGGTGTCCGTTGTGGCTGTTGAACCGACCGGAGGGAGCGGTGTCAGGCAGGCCTCCTTCCCTCCTCATTGGCGTGAAAACGGAATTCTGTTCCACAGGTGATCCCTTCAACACACTTCACACGCTCAGCCGCCCCCTCCTCACCTGTTAATTGTTTTGCGGACGGTTTTGGGGGAAAGGGTGACTGCGGGCGAGAGGGAGGGCCCCCCCGCACGTGAGCGAGCAAGCGCCCTCCCGCTAAGCGATGGAAGCGCGTGCTTTGGAGAGCACGCGGGCGGAAGTCCGTGGTTTTCCGGGGTGAATAAAACTGTCTTTGTGCGTGCAAAGCGCTTCGAGTGCATCACAATGCAGGACGGACAAAACATGGGGTCTCACTGACGCATTTTGTCGGGAGTTGACTAATTCCGACGCCGAATTTCTCTCCCGCCTCCCTCCGCTGCCGATCGTCTCTTCTAAAACCTACGTGGGATTAGCCCATTGGCTATGGGTGCCATTTCACGACTAGCCCCCATTCGAACTCGTGAGTTGTCGGATTTCACGATGATCGAATCGAATCTCTCCACCCGACTCTCTCCGTCTGAATGTCTGCGGGTGAAAGTGAAACAAAAACACTGTGACAATACAAATGCCATTGTGAGGTGACGTCACGTCACTGGGTTCGTCAATGTAGGTTTCATCGGTTACTCTTCTTAATTATGGACATTAGATTTGATTGCGCCCATTTTCTCCGTCGTGAGACAGTTGTTACATCAGCTGCACAAAGGGTTTAGAAGACAATTGAACCGCATCAATTTTTCTCACTGATATGTACATCAAAATACCTCTTCCCCTCTTGATTTCGCTTTCGTGTTCAAGGTGATGCTTTATGAGTAGCACCTCTTTTTTCGCATAAAGTTCAAATGGAGTAGTAGATATGCTATCTGTGATACCTGCTGTCATTTCGGTTAGCTTTTTTTGAAACATATATTGGTGCGTTTTCGACTGGTAGTTATATTTTACGAATTATATTATGCGGATTAGTGCGAATTTTCTCTAGTGCCATAACCTGTGGTCAATAATGCAGCAAGAAGCCAACATTTGTGTCACCAACTGCGTGATGGTGGGAGCAGGGCGAGGAAAAATCCTATGCTCCTTAGCCAGACCACATCAATTATCTTGCTAGAGTATGAAACACTTAACGTGAAATCATAGCACATTTCTACTCAATAGTATTTGATGTAGGCTATAGCAAAAATCTAATCCAGTGTCGAGAAAACTAAGTTCGTTATAACTACCACGTACGAGGTGGAAAATAGATAGAAATGTTCTAACTTATGAAACTGACTTAGGATGTCTGTGGTTTAGTTACAAAAATGTCTCATGCCCTTGTCTGTCCTCCTGCCATTCACCGTTATGTAGTTTGCAGGATATGCACGTAGATTTACATATAAATGTGAAAACGCTTAAGGGATAAAAATTAATATCATAGAGAGATTTCAACAGTGTCATACTACATTGTACAAGTGACAAAAGCTGTAAGGAAGACTAGATAAATAAAAATCTCCTTACCTTCTACCTTAAAGTCTTGGTAATTCCACTCTTGCTGTAATGTACAACACGTCCCTTAAGCAGACCGTATAGGCAATATTGAGACGACGATTTCAATTATTTGTATTCGCATAAGTGCTAAAGCGGGTGACTTACCTGCGGGGTGGAGGAATTTGTTCTATCTGTGTGTAAACAGTCCACCGCCCCTTTAACAAAACTCTTGAAACACCCCGCGAGGGCATAAAAATATTCCCCGTTTATCCGTCCCGATTATCGAAATTGCCAAGGCCGTTTGTGGTGCCCTTTAGTGAGCTTCGTTCGACACCACGCCCTATCCTGTAAATTCCGCGCGACAATAAGCACCACGTCGCTTCTAAGCTACGCCCAGTGTGCTAACACGACGAGGGGAGCCATTGAGATTCCGTTGAGCAGTCAGTCCCACCCCTACCCTTCCCCACCCCCGCCCCTTCTTCCGCAGAGTGGCCCAGGGGGAGGGGGGGGGACATGTTCGCTAATCGTGAGAAGTAATATTTTTTTAAGGTCCCGTAGTAAAAATATGACGATGTCCATCTGTCGCCTGGGCACGCATCGCGCGTGAATTCCGCCACGCGTGCGGCGCACGGTCGGACTCCCTCGAGCACGGAGAGGAGGGAACGGGACGGCCACGATCCGTTCCTCCCTCGCACCCCCTTCATATTACTCCGTCGTAAAAATGGCTCCGTTCAAGGAGTTTGCGGGAGAATGGGGTGGTAGAATAGTGGAGTACGGGGGTGGGGGGGTTGGGGGGGGGGGGGGAGGGGTTTGGGGAGGGAGAAAAGATTGACAGTTTAGATGGGAGGAGGGTGGGGTAGGGAAAAAGGGTTTGTTCCGGGTTAGATCTCGTGGGCC